>CASHTH010001784.1:0-23386 GCA_030341885.1 Geodia barretti
TGGAGATACAAAATGGACACTGTGCTACATCCTCCAAGCAGGGAAGTGACTATTTGACTGGTGATTGTCCATTTCTACACACATTCAACATCATCGACAGAATGCATTCAGAGATGCCCAGCAATGCTAGTCAGTTGGATGACGTGATGCGTGGTCCTTACAACAGAAGAGGTTTGCTGTGTGGGGAGTGTAAGGAAGGCTATGGTCCTGCTGTTTACTCATTTGATCTGAAATGTGCTAACTGTTCAAGTCCCTGGTCAAGATATGCCATTTCTCTTTACTTTTTTCTTCAATTTGTACCAACAACTTTAATATTTATTAGTCTTATTGTTTTCTGCTTAAACATCACCACAGGCCCACTATATGGATATGTCTTGTTTTGTCAGTTAACTTTAGCAGGTCTTAATTACAGTAAATTCATCTATGAGTATATACAATCAAATTCCACACATCTGAGAGTATTTTTTTGGCTTATTAGTGGCAATCACTGAGTTCTGGAATCTCCAATTTTTCCAGGCAATCCTACCACTATTGTGTATCAGTGAGAAACTAACTGGCATTCATGTTCAAATGCTGAATTTTATACCAACCGTCTACCCATTTGTTCTTGTCATCATCTCCTGTATTATCATGGATATGCATGCAAGAAACTATAGAATTGTTGGAATTTTGGGGAAGACATTTAAGTTGATTCTCAGTAAGGCTAACATCACAGAGGTGACTGGTGACGCTGTGATTCACGCTTTTGCATCACTTATCTTCCCCTGAAATAGTTTTGTGCTGTTTGCAAATTGTCAAGTGATGGGAGCCATAAATGTTTACAACTCATCCAAAATTTACCAAAGAAAAGTCGCATTCACTGATCCAACAGTTCAGTGGCTCAGCCACAAGTACACCCTATATACACTCATTGCATTGGTTCCTTTCATATCAATCTCAGTCATTCCCTCTGTCCTTCTCTGCATATACCCCACAAGGGTGTACCGATATCTGTCAAGGTTTCTGAGTGCCAGGAAGCGACTGCCCATCACAGCATTTGCTGAGGCTCTCCACAGCTGTTTCAAAGATGGTCTGAATGGAACTCGTGACTACAGAGCACTGGCTGCAGCACCATTATTACTACTCCTGCTGTACCTTTTATTGAAAACTTGCTTTGGACATAATATTGGTAATCAGAGTGCCCGTCACACTTTATTAGACTGTTTTGGATGATGCTGGTATGTGTAGTGTCATACATAAAACCCTGCAAATCATCTGTTGCGAATATCTCCTTTGTTCTTCACATGACCCTGTTTGGAATACTCTTGTGTGCAGCTAACTTTTGGAACAATAATATTTCTGTTGGAACTCACACACTTGAACTGGCATTCACTGCCACTCTTCTTACACCACACATTCTGGTGGCTCTGTGGGCTGGCTATACCAAACACACACTGACAAGATTTGGATGTCAGTTCCATGGCCCTGGTTGCAAGGTGACATTGAGTGACATGGCAAATGGTGTGAGACGGTGTCTCTCCAGAAGGCGCAGGGGCTACCAGGAGCTCCTGGCACCATGAGACAAGAAGTTGTTTTATGACATTAATTATGGTATAATGTAACACTGTCTGGATTGCTCACTCTTAGTGTTAACTCCTCTCTTAGTAGTCAGTGCCACTCCTTTGCACATAGTAGGCATCACCACACTAATGACACTCATTATTATTGTTTCCTTTTGCATAATCTTGTCATACTGTCCAATTCACTATGTATCTAATTCACTAAGGAAGAAACACTTGGTGCACACATGAACAAATCGTGCACTACAACACGTGACTAGAGTGTCATAGACTAGCTTCTCTTGTAGGAATCAACCCTGGACTTAACTTAATTGGCGAGTGGGAGCGAGCCAACCTAGTCGTCCGTTCGAGCTGATTTTTCATACGACCGGGTACGTCATGTAAGAGCGGATGCACGGCTTCGTTACGCGCTTCTTTTTATCGGAAATCATTTCCAAATGTTTATACACATGCTGCCTCGCGATATGCGCCGATCCATCTAGCCAGCGAGAGAACTCTCCTCCATTCGACGGCATGCGCTGCAATCTTCGGTGACTGGTGCAACTTATAGCTAGGATTGCTCGTGCATATACTGCTGAATGCCAGCCTGGTGGACCACGACTGACGAGCTGAAAGCATAAGGTAAGTACCGTCTGCTCACCTGTGGCACCGTCTGGCAATATGCTACAGTACGCATGGAACGGTGACAGGTAAGCTATCTTGCTTCACGAAAGGAAAGAAAAGCGTGCGCTGACAGCACGTTATGCAGCTCCAACATCGTGGGCAAATCCAAGTTGGGTCGCTCCCGCTTGCCAACAACGTTCAACATTTCCACTAAAGTGCAAACCCTTGGCGCTAAGTGTAGCATCGCTGTATGCTGGGCCGTGCGTCATCGACTGAGCCAGTACACGAGTCCGCCGTAACACAGGGTAGCTAGTTGCATTAGCGGTTAGAGAAGGCTCAGGTGTTCAGAGGCTCTCATATTTGCTTTATTCGCTCTTCTGTGTTTCAATGCTCTCACACAGACGTTTTATAGATGGGAGGACAAGGTCGCAGCCACAACTGCTAGCCAACTGAACTATTATGCTACATTGCGAACATACATACCTTGCTTAGCATGTTCATACAAAGTGAACAGAGATCACAACTGACAGAAAGGCCCGTGTATCGTATAATATACAACCACGTGCGTAGCGCATGCTCCGGTGAATAATGACATGACGACGTGCGCGCTATATAGCCTGTCGGAGAGGGCGCGTGAGCGATGGATCGCCACGTTGGCTGTTTTCAAGCCATATCTCTGGAACGCAGTCGTTTCAGGAATTCGCCATGTTAATCTTCTCGTTGTTCAAACCCGTTGGTGCCACTCATTGGCCGCCTCGTAGCCTGTAGTGCGAGAACTCGCGCGGACAGACAGACCGACAGAACGAACTATGTAACCCTCGCTGCGCATGCAAGGAGGCATGAGTGACATGGCAAATGGTGTGGACTGTGTCTCTCCAGAAGGTACAGGGGATATCAGGAGATACCGTGATGCAGGAAGACTCTGATTTCTATTGACATGTGTCTGTAACATTGTTTTGGTTGTTAAATACGTACAAATAATTTGACCAAAGAAGATTTTTAAAATGCAATGCTCAATTCAATTGTAACTAGTCAGGCTATAGCTGGCAGAAAAGTCAGCAACCAGCTCATACAGTGACATTAATAAAATAATGACCACCATACGTATATGTAGTATGACGTGCACAGTGATTTTGCGCACCACTTTGTTTATAACTCTGCCATGTTGTTTTTGTATTTATGGTGGCCGCACGCAGACTACCCTGTGGTTGTGGTTTTACAGAGACAATGCACATGTGTAATGTATGTATCTATAATCATTACTTACGTATACGTAACATAGTATGAATTTACACATACGTGTTGTTTGTGAAGACTTGTTTACTCTCGGCGTGTACGATGTGCAGCAAGTGCCAGAGAAGAGACAAGGCGCTCGTATATATATACTGGATGTATTACATCTACTTCTTCTTTTAAAAACTCTTGCCACTCTATTAGAGGATATGGTGAATCGGTATGTACAGTATGAGTCGCAAAAAGTAAACGAAAAGTAACGTTACTCGAAGTAAGGGTTTACCGTGAAAGTTACGTTACTGAAAGTAACTAGCAGCAAGTGTAGGGAACTCAACTAGTACCTGCGCGTAACTTCAGAGTTACCACAGAGTACCCTGACGTTAATATTAACTAGTAACCGAGCGTAACTTCAGATGTACCAACTAGGAAGCAAGCTGAAAGTATAAACTGGATGGTACACAACGTTACACCAAGCGGCCCATGTTCCACACATCACACTCACGCCAGTCTTCACGGAAGAATGGGGTTAGACTTACAGTCTGAGTCCGCCCTGTTATGCTAGATCCTCGGGCTACATGTCGCTCCCCAGCAGACGGTGACAGGCTTTTGCACCGATAGCTCGGGAAGCACGCATAGGCAGAGACGCGGGGGTAGAGAGCGACGCACAAGAAGGGAGGGGCGCTAGAAGACAGGGTGAAACTGACGAAAGCACCACGGGAACGACGCAGCTCAGCGAAAACCACACGCCCTCCGGACCGGAAGCACGCGTTGTCATGGGCTACGAAAAGAGCATGGATGCGCAGAAGTCGAGAACACGACCGGCTGAGAGGCAGGCGGAAGAGGCAGCGGCTAGGCCGTCGGTCGAACTTGAAACTCGAGAAAGCGGACGAAAAAGGCGGCCGCGGTACCAGTGCGAGGCTAGCCGTGTGTGTAGACAGGCGCAACCAAAGAACAGTTCACAGTAGAGGGACAGAGCTAAGGGGCCAGGGTAAAGACTTGTTACTTCACGTTACTCCACGATAACATTACCGTGACTAGAAAGTTACTACACGGTAATTTTACAGGGACTTCAGAGTACTCTGAGTGACCTACAGTGACTGAAAAGTTCCTAAAGGTTTACTAGATAGTTACGAAAGCGTAAGTAAACTTCGCAAGAGTAACGTTTAACTTTCTGTTTATTTGTTGTGACTCATACTTGTAATAGAAGAGTGTACCGTAACACTTCCCTTGACCCCCTGTACGGTGCTCTCTAATAGAGTGCAAATACGTTACGTGTGAAAAAAAAAAAAAAAAAATAAAAAACAACGTTTCTGTAGTTACGTCACCTTTGTTTCTCTTGATGACGAGCTCCTTCTTTTAACCAAACGAGGTCCACGCCCTTCACAGGGGAGCACTCCTTTCCCTGTCTCCCTCACCGACGACTTCTTCCTGGATATATCCACAGGACAGAGTGATTACCTAGATGTATGTATATAGGTCCAATTAGAGTGAGTATGGAAACTATTAAGACGGTACATGTAGGAATTAGCCAACCCTTTTGTGGAAAGGGGAAATTTCGAATCTTACACACTAATGGAGCGATTCAATTGTGTTGATAAAGCAGTTTTCCACTCTATATATTACAATTGCGTATGCGAATGTGTAAATCTATTGGCATAGTACATACACATTCAGGGGTATATACAATGCAGTGCGAGCTCATAGAAAAGGGGATGCTAATGTGGTAGTACCCACTTGAGAGAGAGGGAGCGTTGAGTGATCCTTGCTCTTGAGTGTCAGTGTCCTTCCTCACATTCTCCCTCCTGGTAGAGGGACCGGTCTCTTTGAAGTCTGGTAGGTATTAGGGCAGTGGCGGAGGCCTCGGCAGTGGCAGAGAATGCTGCACAGCGACCAGGAGGACACGGAAGGACGATGTGGAGGGGGGAGGGAGGAAGATAGAGATTATACATATCACATTAGAATTTAAAAAATGCTTCGGACAACAGTGTTTATCTGGGTGTGGATGAGATAAAGAAAACGCAAAACACGAACGCCGTCACTTCAGCACTTATAAACATCGTATCCTCCAGCAACCCGTGTGCATGTAAACCTTCCTGTCAGAGTATGGTTTGACAAAGATGCACATCCAGTTCCGTCTGATCCAGTAAGCGTTGAAACTGTGCATGTGTCACAAGGGTTCTTGGGTTGTGATCACATCTCAGTAGTGTTCACAGCAGTAGTGTGTGTTTTAGGGGTTGAGGACAGTAGATGTTGTGGTGGGATGGGTTGCCTGCCCGCCACTACTACATTTTGTAATGTGGCCTGGTGTATGCAGATCAGGGGTTATAGAAGACCCTTTAGGGACGTTTTAGGCTCCTGTGACTTTAAGATGAATATACTGCAGAAGCATGACATATAGAGATAATATCATGCTGTTGCTGCCGCAATTTCATGGTACTATCCGTTGTCACTTTCACGAATATCCGAAAATATTTTACAGCAGAGAATTGGTTTCCGAGTGCCTGCACTACTTGCGTAACTATTGAGGGATAAATATCTTTAGTTACACATAGGCGTGTTGTCTCTAAACAACCTGGCGTCCCTGGCGTAGTAAGGAGTCGCAGCAGGTCGACCCAGGCAGCTCTTGATCCTGGTGTCAGGTGATAGGGCTGCGAGGGCGTAGAGATAGTGGGCCGCGCGTGGGGGGACCAGGGGAGAGGGCAAAATCGATCCTCCTGCCTTGTAGGTCTCCATCAGAAATGGAGAGCACGTGGTCCTGGTGGAGGAGGAGGGAGGAGAGGTAGAGGCAAGAACAGAGCGAGAAAGAGAGAGAAAGAAAAAAGTGGAGTGAGATGAGATATGATCGATGGAATTACTTCATGATTTGGTGTGTTTTATATGTTTCTATGTACTAGTTCACCCCTCCCTTATATTGAACGGCGTAAGATTTGTGTTCCTCTCTGGTCTGTCATGACCTTTGTCAATAGTTTGAATGAGAGAGAAAGAATGGAGACCAGGAATGAAGGTACGGCGCACAAAGATGATGAGGGTGGGGAGGAATAGAGGCTGCGATAACGATAGAAAAGAACTACGCCATAGTAGTAATACGACACCAAAATTCCCACCAAGCACCTCAATAGTTTTTCCCAGTAGTCAGACTCCTGCTTGAGATCGGCGGCAAAGACGAGGTACATGCTCGCCGGTCGAGGAAAACGACCATTCCCTCACCACCTTCTTCTTCTCTTCTCTCGTGGTGTACATGTTGAACTCCTCTGTCATCAGGAGACCCGTTTTGTCTAACGAGATGGGGCATCCCCTCAATTTTCCCATTGCTATGGCATTGTTGGTGGCATGGAGGATGTTTTGAATAACCCTGAGAGCATCCTGCAATGACATGGATGGTTATCATAACAGTGGATGGTTATCATAACAGTGAATAGGCTATATATATGGATATGCTGGACATACATGTCTCAACAACTTGGTAAAGAGGCAGAAAGGGCAAACAAGTCAACTACACCCAGTTTGCACACATTACAACAGTTCCATGTGTGTTCCATGACACGTGTACCTACTCGTATACACATAATTATATACATGTAACAATAGACCATGTGATGTACACATTAACCCTCCTACTGTGAATGAATTCTCACTTTGTAAAAGGGAAAAGACACGGTTTAATTACTATAGTTCAACTTGTTCATACATATGCCAAGATGTGAATGTTGTCACACACACATGCACACACACACACAGTAAAAGTTAACATGGCTAAAGAGGAAGTATAGATCCTTCAGTGACTGAAATAAAAGGGTGTGTTATCATTATGAACGAGAGGGTAATTAGCTGGCAATAAGAATGAACCCACAGCCGGTGCTGTTTGCACACATTACAACAGTGCGTGTGTTCCATGAAGCCACACCCAATACAGCAATGTACACCTACGAACAACACTAGTCCAGTTTTTCCGCTGCACACCAGGCAACCGTATCACACTCATAAGTACAACATGCAGTACTATAATTATACACACCTTGGCAATGCCCACTCCGTGGAGGTACTCTTTCTGTGCACACATCACCACGTCCTTTAGAATTCTGTCATACCTCATCAGCTGATCTCTTGGTCTGCAGTGGGAAGTTGACAAGAGGGAGAAATCGGAAATAGACAAGCTGAAGCCAAATTGAAAGGATTGGCAAAGAAATTGGCTCATTAAATGATAAGACTAACAGACCATAAAACTAGGTCCACGGAACTCATGCATGCAATAGATATTGAACATAGAATAAGTCTGAGCCAGAAAGTTTACATACCTGACAAAGTGCTCCTCCAGAGTGTGATTATCACCTATACTGGCCTGGACCTCCTGGGGGAGGAAGGGGAGGGAGAGGAAAAAGAGGAAGGAGGAGGGAGGGCCTTTCCTGCTTTCTTTCTTTCTTTTTCTGTCTTTCTCTCCCTCTTCAGGCTCCTTTTCGTTCTGTTAGTGGTTTTGAATCCACGGATTTGCATTAAGCACTGTTAACAAACACTGTAATGAACCCAGCTAAGATGTCCAATAACATCGGCACGTGGCCTTCAGATATGAAGCTCTGCTTTTGCAGTCAAACAGAAATACATGGGACCGTCACTCCCAAGGGAATGCGAGCTGCCAACAACTCTCTCTCTTATGACATTACTGCCCAATATGGCGACACAGCCTAGCACGTGTACCTACTCGTATACACATGTATATGCATGCCCCAATTACACATGATGATTGTACAGACATAGAGTTCTTTATACCACTACATGTAATTTGGCAAAAGCTCTCCTCTCCATTACCATAGTTCTTTCAACCACTTTAACAACGTAATGAGCAGAACCCTGCCCTTTGATAACAATGACGTTGTACTCTATGACGAGGTCACAAAGTACGAGGTTGACAAGGCAAGGGAAACAAGCAAACAGCAAAACTACACCCAGAAGATGACTCTATACCAGTACAACTTGACGGAATGAATAAGTGGGGCGTATGTACATATGTCAAAATGATATAAGAAGACAGAAAAGGTTAGACTGAGGATTTGAACCCACAACTCTCCACGACTCCTTCCCCCTAAATTCAACCCATCCCACGGCCTCTGAGTCGGGAACAAGTCTCCTTCCACTTATTCGGGCAAAGTAACACACTGTACATATACAGGTATAAGGAGGGTTTGGAGAAGGGTTACCTGGAAGAAGGTCCCTCCATACTGAGACAGGACCCGCTGTCCCTGTTCCATGTTGAGGAGGAAAGTCTGGTACTGGTTCCAGCTGTCCTGGTTCCGTACCAGGGCCTGGCAGAATGACTCTACAATGGCCAGGGGTGTGTCCAACTTTCCACTGCTCACCTCTGCATAGAACGTCCTGGGAGATGCAGCACATACAGTATAAGTATAATCTTGTGTTGTGTGCAACATTAGTTCCCAAGCACATTGGCTTTAAACTATTACCATATGTGTGACGTCACACTTAGGAATGTCAATTAATTATTAATTATATGTGCCTAATTGCTCTGCACTCCTGTTGGGCTAGGGACTGTGCATGCACATTGCAATGCTGGAAGAGGAAGGAGAGACAGGATAAAGCTGCCTAATGGTAGTGTGCACTCAGTTGAGCTGTAGCCTCAACATGCTGAGCGCTTCCAATAACAAGCAGGGACTAGCTTGTCATTGCGCAATCTGCCAAATACAACCTGCGTGACCATTCCTAGTTGAGATATAGCATGACAAGGAAAGAATAGCGTGTGCAGTGGAGCAGCCATTATCTCACTAAACATCATCTGCTTGTCTTGTGGTGTACGACGTGTAATTACAATCATGTACATATACATTGTACATTTGGCTGATAGCATGAAGCAAAAGCTACAACCTTCATATGCACTGACCTGTGTACTTCATAGAGGTCGGCGACATTGGCAAAGATCTTGAGTCCTCTTCCCTGGAGGAATGAGGGGACGTGGGTCTTGGTGAGAGAGGGAAGGTAGGTCTCTGCCAGGATCTCCAGACTTTGGAGATAGCTGAGCTCCTGGGACATCAGGGCTTGAGTGACAGCTCTGGGTGGTGTATGACAGGAAGAGGAGTTAACAAAAGTATTGAGGTAGGGAGAGTGGACGGAATATTATAAAGGCAGAGAGAGTGTGTGTGTGCATGTGTGCAAGAAAGAGAGGAGTAAAGAAACAAGAGGAAGGTGAAGATATGAAAGAGCCAGGAAAAAGAGAGAGAAGGTCGCGAGGTTGATGAGGGGTATGTGGGGTAGAGACACACACTAGCAGACAGGGTCAAAAACATACTGCAGAGTCTTGGCTGTTCTCCTGCTAATGGTCCCACTGTCCACGTCTTCCATCTCTCCCTCCTCCTCCTCCTCCTCCTCCTCCTCCTCTTCATCCTCTTCTTCTTCGTCAGAGTACTCAGTGTCGTACGACTGATAGGAACTTTCTCCATCGCTGCTGTCCTCAAGAATGTAGCCGATGGGAGACGGAGGACGAGGAGGCGGAGTTTTAACCTCCGGCGAGCTAGTCTGAGGCAATTCAGGATGGTGCGGAGAAAGAGATCCAACCGTTGCCCTAGCCTCTTCCTCCTTCACTGGACTTTTCTCAACTATAGCTTCCACTCTGACCTCTACTTCACTCTTCACAGTTGCTCTCTCTTCTAGAGGTTCAATTGTCTCTGCCTCTGCTGGCTGTGGTAGTGGAACTCTAACCGGGAAGCTAGTCTCTTTGGGTGTGATATCAGGTGAGGGGATGGGTCTGTCTGCCATTGTGAGCCCAGCATCGCTTACAGCTATCTCTGCACTCTCTGACACCTTAGGAACAATGTCGGGTGACAGTCGTCCCTCCATCTCTCTTGTTCTAGGCGAAGTGGTCGTTGACGGGGGTTTCCCTGCTGACTCGGCAACCTCTTCTTCCTGTCGGTCAAAGACGTGCTTCAGGTGAGAGACTTTCCCGGCAATCTTGAGATTCTGGATGCTCCTACGTGAGTTCTTGGTCACTGTGGCCAGAGACTTTGAGGAGGAGGTGGTGGTGGTGGTTGTCGAAAGAGTGACTGGTGTTGCAGTGGTCTTTGGTTTGTGTGGCTCGGGGCTCACTACACGTGGCGGTGCCTCCTGCTCCAACGGCAGGACCTGCGTGGAAGGACTCACCACTCGTGTAAGAGGAGGTCCGCGAGACTCAGAGTCGGCGGTGGGTTGGGGTTTGGAAACGTCCACGTCTATCAGAGACACTCGTTTGACCGACTCCTGTGTGGATATGACGGTCTTGACAACTGCAGTCTGGACTGCTGGAGGTTTTCCCACACTCTTTTCCGTAGAGGACGAGCCTGCTACGTTGTCTGATGTTGCTGTCTTGGGTTGAGACTCAGACTTTCTACTGTCCAATTCCCTACCGTCGAGGCTCGGGCGTCTGGTTTTAGTAGCGGAGGCCTTGTGTAGGCCGTACGGAGCAGATAGACCTGTACCTTCCGTCACCTTTGAGAAAGCTGCCGCCTTCTCTAGGACGCTGAGACCAGGAGCCCGCCAGCCGCGAAAGTGACCGGGAAGAGTGTAGCTGCGTTTGAAAGATGAACCCTCCTCGCTAGACCCGCCGCGGTTGAGTTTCTCCGACTTGACTGTCTGTCGTGCGGCCGATCTCGACTCGACTGTCGACTTCTTGTTTGAGTCTCTGTTCTCCCAACGGCTGGTGAGCTGGATTCCCTCCCTCCGCTGAAACGACCAGCTCTTCCTCTTTAATTCAATGGGGATGTCCCCGGACTGTAGCTGACGATCACTCCGCTCTTTTCTCCGGAGGACAACAGCCGGACTACGTTCCTTTACTTCTCTCTCTGTCCCTCCCTCTCTCTTCTCGGCTGCCCTCTTCTTCTCTGTGCCCTTTCTGGTGAGCGAGGCCCCAGTGGTGACCTTTCTACCCTCTAGAGCTGTCTTGTACTCTGCGTAGAGGCTCTGCAGTCCTGACAGAGTCTGCTTGAGGGAGAATTCGGTGGCCCCCGAGGAATCACTCCTGATTAGTTTCCTCTTTCTCCCACGGACCGACCCCTTCTTCCTGCCTTCTCCGAGGCTAACGAGGTTTGTCCCTGCAGTTTGGAGGTTAACGAGGCGAGAAGAGACACTCGGCAACGAGGTTTCCTTTCGTATAGTTACTATTGACGGTGAGTCCTTGCAGCGAGCAATGACATCTTTCATGTCATTTTGCAACTGTGAACAGAGCAGTGTGTGCAGCAAGTATATGTATTGTGTGAACTTCATGGTTGTATATATGCATCACAAAGACCCACAGGAACGTTTATGTAAACAAGATAACAAGTCCACTGGAATAGCATGCATTCAAGTCACATTCATGGCAGGTGAAGTTTGCACACCGGCAATCAGGAAACACAAAAGCTACTCCACAGGTATAGGAGTACACACACACACACATGAACACACAGACCATGCTCTAATGTGGTAACCAGGCAGTCCCACCACTATAGAGCTGCTCATTTTACAGTGAATTCCAAACTTACACACTGCTATATACACATTGTATACATTCATGTATGTATGTATATGCACTAAGACTAAGTACACAGTACTCCATATACGTAGGTCATATGACACACTATACACCACGAACTATTCACATGGACACGAGTCAGATCTACACATTCTACACGATAGCTAGACTTACTGATCTGCATACTTGTAGTCATTCCTTGACAAGTAAAAAACTGTAGCAGATCTCTGCAGCCTTCAAACAAAGGTTCTTGAGGACTCAGTTTGCAAGCAATTAGCTCTCGAGCTGCTACTGAGCCAGAGCTATGTGGAGGCTTGATCTATATACACACTGCCCTGCCCAAGTCTGCTTACACTGCACACGCATTCCTGTTTACACATGCAATCATGTGTGTGCACAACCGCATAGCTCATGTGCACCGTGACATATACGTATGCACATGTAGTACACTGTATGTAGTACTTTAGACTCTCAAAGCTGCAGTTGTATGTACTTAATGTGGCAAATGAGTGGGGGGCCCCCCCATCACACTACTACACTGCTCTGCCAGGCTTGGCAAGAAGCTCTATTGCATCATAAATCATATGTGTCAGCTGAAGGCACACGACATACAATATTGATGTGTATCATCGACTGTATTACTGTGTGCATGATGCTATGACTGAACTCTCGAGGGGGCCATATGGCAAAGCATCCCCGAATCATACACAATGCCACACACATGAGATTATTCCAAGCCACAGGAATGTCCAGTGGCAACCTGCTAACTATGTCGCTCCATGAACAGCATGCATAACATACAGTAGCATGCATGTGTATTTTGGATCACGCTGGATTCCCACGCTGAAAGGCGGCTGGGCATGCGATGATTATGGGACACGATGGGAGGTACGTATATCCAACAAATGAAATAGCTCCGAAAACATCTCCTCAGGTAGCCCAGCTTCTCCTGACTATATTAGGCATCAGACGAGGTCATTTGGGACTGGGCTAGCCAATAGGTTTGGCTCTGGTTCAAGGTACCACCAGTGTCTAGTGTGCATGTTTGCATGGGGACTCTCAGTCAAATGATGGCTGTGGGGTGTTTGCAAATAAATGATGTTGTATGGAGACTAGAGAAGTACTGTGCCCCTGATCAACACACACCATAGCACATGATGGGGTCCAGCCGGTCTAAAAATGTTTAACTGGGTAAACATGCAAACAACATGAAATGCACGCACGAAACTATATAATAGGTACATATACCGTCATGCTAGCAGAGAGAGGCAGAGCAAGCCAAAACAAGGCACAGAAAGTCACAACAGAGCACACACATGTGTAACTAAGACAGGAGGCATACGTAACAAAAATGCTCTGTTTTGATACTTGGGTACATAGTACAAGTTCGGTTTTGACACATGGGTGTATATAGTACAAGTTTGTGCAAACACGTCTGCACACAGATTCATCAAAACACCCTTAGTGTACATAAGTACGCACACAGTCAGGCAACCCCACTTACACAGTACATTCCCGCATTGCAATAAAAGGTGTGTACATACATGTACGTATGTACGTTGGCATTTCTGAAAGAACCCTATGTACAGAGCAAACAAGCTCACCTCCTCAGAGGCCCTGAAGAAGTCGGCGGCCTCGTGCAGTGTCTTCTCTCTCTCTCTGGTGCGGGCAGTGAAGTCCTCCAGGAGCTCCCTCAGGCTCCAGGACAGCTCTCGCAGACTGGCCGCTGCAAAGTGGCTCCCTCCCAGCATCTTCTCCGACTGGGCCAGAGCCAACTCCACCTCCTTTGTCGTCACCTGGTAGCATGCACACACAGGGAGGGGAGATTAAGACACACTTTCGCTGCAGTGACTGTAGTGGAACTCCTCAACACCGCTTATATGTACTACACCTCTCCAATATTTACCTCTCACAACAGTTCTTGCATTCAATTTAGCCCCTGCTATAAGACAGCTCACCACATTCCTGTCCCATTGGTATCAGGGAATGTACGTATATACAGCACACTTGGCTTATTCCGGCTGTTTTGCACGGAGGGGTTGAAGCATATATATGTGCTTTATAAACTTCAGGGTTGGGACGTGGCGTTGTATGTAGTTTACAAATGGCATTCGAAATGATCAAAATTATCATCACAACAGATCAGAGATGAGAGTTGTCATGTGACAGTCACCTGAGCACGGGCTTTGAATTCCTGGAATTCCATCTCCAGATCCTCCGTGGTTACCAGGGAGGTCCCGAGGTCAAAGCGCACCAGAAATGACTCGGAGGCCGTCTTCATCCAGGACGATAACTGAAAAAGGTGTAGCAGCATTAGACATGCACAATAATCGCCATAGATTATGATCTTAGGTACAATGCTCATTTCATACCAAGTACTACAGTACTTAATGCATACTTATGATGTAGGTTTATTTCATTTGTGTAAATCAGCAAGGTTTTCCCCACATATGCATCCATGTGGAGGCACCACAACAATTCTTAGAACTATAGATGAAAGCATTTCCGGCTCCCTCCCTCCATCCCGAAATTCAAGGTACAATTGCATACGTAGTGTGGAGAACACGAGGGAGTTTAGTGAGCACTTTAGTGCATACACAGAGCGCCTTTTTTACGTATCTACTAGACAGTAGACAGTACTGTATCTGAGACATGGTGAAAGATGCAATGGATGGTTGGAGAGTTGATCCTGGCTGAGGCAAGGCACTGCCAAATTTCCTCCTACCATACTTGATTTAGCCCGTACGTATGTAGCTACGTTACAACTCTACCTTTTCTTACACCTTAAAGGATCCCTATGTACATAGAGACCCTAGCTTACCCTCTTGCATCACTACATTATACTCACCTCGAATCTACTCAAAATCATTTTCATATGCTATTCCCACCTGCTGAATATTCTGTTGGAAACTCTGCCACTCCAGACTCTGCTGGAGCTGTTTCTCCCGATGAGACCACACCTCAAGCGCCTCCGGGTACCGCCCTTCCACGCCCCCCATCTCCATGGCAACAGAGATACAGGCTCCGCCCACACTCAGCTCCGGGGCCGACTTCTCTGAGGCCATCTTGGACGTCGTTTCCAGAAATTGCTCTCCTTATATCACACAACAGAAGGAAAGACAAGTAAAACGTTACGTATGTATACTGTGCTATATACTGAAAGCGATATAACTGAAGCTGCAGACAATGAGCACAAACTGAAGTTATGGCCCCTGCTGACCGTGTTTAAACAGGACCGTGTATAATATCTCTATTGAGGCACAATAAGGCTACAAGGAACACATGTAGTGGCAGCTGGGGTTGAATATCTCGGACAAGTGCCACGGCAAGCAGACTCCATTGCAGTAAACAGTTCACCAACACACGGTAAACACTATACCATACGTACACGTATGTACATAGGATACAGGTGCAGATTTGACAAAAATAGTGGTACAAGCTTGTGTATGTGATAATTAATGGGGAGAATCAGGGGAAAGTTGGTAGGGTCGAAAACCCGCCCGAGATTGCATTCCCAGCAAAAGCAAAGGGCTACAAGAAGAGGGTTTCAACAACCAACACACTAACACTTCACCCCACGTTTATGTGTTTCGGTAGACAGGGACAGACATTGCAAAAAAGTAATCTCACTTTTAAAGTATACCCAGTGAAATTTCCCACACCGATTATTTTTATTGATCTCTCCAGTAGAGTAAAGAGCTCACCAAGTAGTTTCATGGCGGGATAGTTGTCCCTCAGTCCAGCCGCCAGAGGCTGATAGTGGTCCAACATCTCCTGAGCCGACTCCATGGAGATACCCGAGTCTATGGTCTCACAGAACGAGTCCTCCAGGGCTTGGAGGTCAGAGGCCACCTGGATCACATGACAGTCACATGACACAATCTGGCTAAGGTGAAAATTCACCGATGTGGGATACCCAAAAATCAGGAAAATAACCAGTCATTCAAGACATGTCAAATTTAACCTCTGTGTATCAGGTTAGGACACACTCTTCCAAGTAACACAGAGCGGGAGCGAGATGTGCATATTTAACCCAGTGATGAAGAAAACTATCCGTGCCAGCACTTACGTATGTATGTATATGGCTTACATAGTGCGATGCTAGTGCTGTATTTCTGCAGATGCATGTTGCATGCCTTCACTATTACACTGTTACTAAACTAGGTAACTGCCGATCTGTGTGCATTGCTATACAGACATGTACGTACAATGTTGCTTTTTTCCCATTATGTCGAGGATAAAGTATGCACATTTCAAGAATAGCCATTTCCTATCAACCACTATTTAAGGTGCAAAAAATGCTGCTGCTACTCTATAACAATCTGCAGTGTCCGAGTCACAAACCTTTGACGAGAGTTCTGAGAAGGAGAGGAAGAGGTTGAGGGTGTCAGCGAGGGTCGCGAACCCTCCCCTCCACCACCCAACCCTCTTCCTGAGCCCCTCGCAGAGCTGGGTGACCCCTGTGATCAGGGAGGGAGACGGAGGGGGAGAGTGAGCCGACTGGAGGCCTTGGAGAGAGGAGATGACGTCATCAATGGAGGAACACGTGGGCTGGGGGAGTGAAATGGGTCAGGTGGGAAAATATGGAGGAGGTGGAGGAGGGAGGGAGTGAGAGGAAAAGAGGAGGGGTGGGGAAGACATTTGTTAATGAGAGAAATTAAAACATTAGTTGCCTATAAGTAACAGGGTCAATAGTGTAAAAGACCGTCTTGGGAGCACACCATTCACCCTGACGATTATCGCTTCATCAATCCTTACACTAAACACTGCATGACACCACTCACCCTGATGATATCGAGAAACTTGAGATACTGTTCCCGTAGCTCCGAGACACTCTTTGCCTCGTCTCCCATGTCACAGTGGGACGAGTGGAACCGCGAACACTCTGACTCCAGTCGCTCCAGGTGCTGTTAGCATGTACACAACACAAACACACACACAGGAATGAGAGGTAGACTGACAGACAGACGGGCATACATTAGATACCGACATAATGTACAATACATATAGCAAAGTTTACCGGGCATGAGATCGAGAAAGCTTATCCCTGCCAGCGCTTCTTATATACAATACATATGCATTAATACTCCATGAGTGCCACTGGAAAATGTCTTTTGCCTGCTGATGAATATGTAGCTAGGGGTAGAGAGTACATTGTTTTTGTGCTGCTGCCCTTGAAACATTTGGACCAAGCGTATTTGTAAAGCAAAAGTACACAAATAACATACGACACACACTCCGTAAACAATCAGGGTCAGCAGCACACGACCAAAAACACAGCCCTAACAACGATGAAAAAACACTCTGGTTCTGTAAAAAAATGTTGTCTGTACACACATGTCTGTTGACTCACCTTGTATGCCTCAGCTTCCAGGTCCCCAAATGTGTCTGAGAGCCTTTTGGCACTGCTGTTTCCAGGTCCCACTGCTGTAGGTGATGCCCCTTTATCACGAGCCTTGAACGAGTCTCTTTTTCTGGGTTCACTGCTCTTGGAGGATGTTCCACCACTTCTGGCAGCTGAGGTGGTGGGTGTTGAAGTAGGAGGAGGAGGTTGGGTGTAGGTGGGCGAGCTGAGTCTCTGTGCAGCCTTCCCTACCCTCCCCGTTGGTTTGTTCTTACCAACGTCCCCAGAGCCTCTTGAAACCGTTACACTGGTATTTGTCTGATGAGTTTTTCCAACTTGACTTGTAGCTGTACTGGTTTGACTTGATGTAGCACCAGCTTTAGCTGTACTGGTTTGACTTGTTGTAGCACTGGCTTTAGCTGAACTGGTTTGACCTGATTTAGTTGTAGGACCAGGTTTGACTTTATTTGCATTTGCCTGACTGGTTTGACGCGGTTTAGCTACACTCGCTTGACTGGGCAACGAAGTTTTACTCTGACTCCGGCCCCTTGTGCCAGAAGGCTCATCCGTCTTAACCTGGCCACTAGCTCTGCCTGTCACACTCTCTCTCTTAGTGGGCTGGTTACTTGTCCTCCCACCTCCAGTGGTCTTCCTACCAGAAGTTGTCATTTTCCCCGCCCCTGCCCCGCCCTCTCTCCCCCAGGCGTCGCTCCAGAGCTGCTCCACTCGCTGGCAGTGTGTCTGAAGATTCGATATCTGAGCCGATATCCGTGCTGAGCGTCCGCTGTCCCCCGCACTCTCTCCCGTTGGTTTGAACATCTCAACCAGGGAGGCTCCGTCGTCTAACACGAGGCGAAAGAGAGTCGTCATCTCAGAGTGTCGGGTGGAGAGGTTCTCGAGGTAGGGTCGCAGTGGGGACTGGAGTGAGGTGACCTCTGTACTCAGGTGGGACTCTAGCTCCCCCGTCAGGGACTGCAGCTGTGGGGAACAATTACAGATTGTACAAATACAACTTGAGGAATGCAACACATTTTTGGCGAGCAAAGAGAGCAGTTCAATATTTCATGTGTGTTTTAGCGCGTAACCTTCAATATGGTATATATGTGCCACTTCGCTGTTACAGAGATAACATATGAAAAAATCCGGCATTTAGATGACTAGCTGGGCTCGCATGTCCAAATAATGAAGATTTCTCCTCATCAAAAAACGTATACAAATAATAATAGGAGTGATAGCCAGTTCAGTGATCTATGTATACACGTTATAGATTTGTTAGTGAATCCTACACACAACTCAACAACTGGTAACACAGGAGAGGTTGTTTGGCTGGGACAGAGTGAACTATTCAGTGCACGTCAAACAGTGTGCCAGGTGTTTCAAAACTGGGTTGGCATGAACAGTTAACAAACGTGGGGAGTTTATGAGGGAGACACGTCGAGCAGAAGTTGATCATATACCCAAAGTATACTAGACCTATCCATACAATAGAGATTGCAACTAGGGTTAACTGTGTACCAGCTACACATGCTACAGGCCACTGACCTATATATATATATCACCTTGCTCTTCCCTTATAAGGGGGGAATTTTCAACCCGCTTAAAATGGATTGCCCCCCCCCTTGTACTGAAGGGAAAGTGTGCAAACATTACTGTCTGTCTGTGTTAGTACCAAATTTTCCCCCGCTGAAAAGAAAAAACCCTGTCTTATGTTGATCACCTTCATGACACGGTCGTAGAAGGAGGCGGCAAGTTGCAGAGCCCTCTCCCTCTCCGTCAGTCGAGAGGCAAACTTGTCCCAGACGGCCGAGAGACTCTGGGTCTTCTTCGTGAGCTCCGACTTGAACCCCGTGATCTCCGCCTCCTGTCTGGGTGCAGAGGTCACCAGTCTCCTCACCTCGTCTCCTCTCTCCTGTACAGGGAGTACAGCACGAGGAGGGGGTGAACATAAGCTCCGACAATTACTACAGAAAGATTTTCATGCAGACACATATATAGCACTCGCACTCAAGAGCTACTGTTACTAAAAACGGAAACTTGTAATTGCATTCTTGCACTGGGCCCTATTGTTTAGTTTCACCTTTACTAACATTCAATTTTAGCCCTTATTAATTGACAATTTAAAATGAAAACGCCTATTAAGTTCTAATGAGTAAGTGTGGGCACGGATAACTTTGTTCATCAGGTTCTCTGTTAATACGAATATCTTGGCTCTCGATCTCAAGCTATACCTACAGGTAAACTGAAAGAATGTGTAATGAGCGTGCCTCACTCTACAGGACCCTCCCACGGCATGCAGCATGATGGGGAGCATGACTACGAGCCACTTTCTGGCAGATAGGGGCAAGTCAGTGTGGAGAGGAAGAGGGGTGATGTGTACATATGTACGTACATATTTTAATATTCCTCAGGGCCCAATTTACGCACGTAATTCCATTCCTGTAAGCAATATAAAAACTACCATGTGCATATAGCATGACAGTAAGGTGATGAACTCATCGTTACTTTTCATACATGTTGCTTTGCATGCTAGCAACGTAAAATGCTAGAGTGGCTTTGGACCCCAAAGAGTATTAAATGGAAGAGCGGTAACAGTAGGTACACGAGGATGTACAAACCTGGCAGGCAGAGCTGAAGGACTGGAAGAGGGTCAACTGTGACTGGACGGTGCTGTGGGTCTCTCCTACGACAGTGAACCTCTGCATGGACTTGAGACCCTCGTCCTGCATCCACACCAGGACCTGTGGGCGGGGCACAGCAACACACTGTCAGCATCGTGAGCAAACAGTATACTAGGAGACAGACACACATCTTTAAGCCCCCCTCACACACACACACACACACACAAGAGTCCCTCATTTAGTAAGAGTGTTGCCCCCCAGCAAAGTATTCAATTTCGGCCGTGGCAATAATAGCAAACTGGTGAAGTGAGGTAATCAAACTGGATGTCAAAAATCGGCTTTAATATAGTCAAGGGTCTTGTTATCCAATGAATTTTGCAAATGTAAAATTGCTATTACTGTACGTCATTTGCCCTATGATGTACACGTGTTGTAAAATCCTCTGGATAACACGGCATATACATCTATACCTGTTCCATGTTGTGTTCAAACTGACAGTAGACTAGAAACTCCGTCAGAACTGACTCCTGACGAGACAGGACAGCCTCCAGATCCACCATCTGTCTCTCTATCTCCTGATATCACGGCAAACAACACATTTTCTTCCACATCATGCATCATGTACAGAAACACACGTTAACTTGTGGGACATACTTTTCTCTCATTTTTGCATCCACAGTACGCACAAAACACAGAAAAAGTGCATCGGCATGGACAATAGCGCTTCCAATGAGCATGTAAAGGAGTTGGTACCCTTGCAAATAGAGTGTAGCACGAGCTAAGGTTTTGAAATGTGGATCTGTGCTCATTCAATGAGCATGATTATGACTCATAAACCTCAAAATTTCCATTAAGGACCTAGTATGTAACTTGATTGACACAAATCCAATACTTACCCAACTGTACATTATAATCATATCCACATGATAATGACAGTGGGTGTGTGTACAATGTATACCTGTAGTCTGGAGCGAAGGAAGGCCAGACTCTGCTTAGTGGGTTCGTTGAGATTGCGGTAGGCAGGGTTGGAGGTCAAAGGTCGACACATGCGGTCCAGCAGAGAGGTTCCAATTTCTGGGACGGGGACAAATGGGGTGCATTTGTCATATGTGTGAATATTTTTGTCTATGTACTTTGTGGGAGAGAGCATTGTGATGAGGCTACTGAGCCAAATGATTCATGTAATTATCGTGCATTATATTGTTGCCTAGATGAATTATTAAACATTCACCATTACAATACTCAGAACTTATAACACAAAAAGGTCATGCTACTGAGAAACCAACGAGTCCAAGTGGAGTTTAATTAAACGGAATGTGGCAGTATAAAAGTAGAAATGTTACTAAAAACAACAGGGACATGGTGAAAGAATGCTTGCTTTTAGCAACCTTTAGCCCTTATATAATGTCACATTCCTTATAAGAGTAGCACACCAGGCAACAATATAGGGATTGTGTGATGGTGTCAGCGTGCTCAAATCTGTTCATTAACCATGCTTCATGTATCCCATCCCTTTTTTTCCATCCCTATATGCCTCCTTTTTAAATTGGCAGGATTTTAAGTTTTATCCCGATGAGCCCAACACTTTATCTCTACAAGTGGAAAAATCACTTTTTCAAAATGAAGGAGGATATGTAGGGGTAGCTCAAAACATGAAAAAGGAAGAAACAAGGGGTCATTTCACAGCTAAGACACACAAAGCTACGTGGCACCATCCCTATATCTTTGTCTGATCGCAGGTGCTTATTAATCATTACAACAAGGATAAAGGGATGGTGCCATGTGGCTTTGTCTGTCTTGCACTCGCACACCTCCGTGGAACCTGGAGACGTTTAGTGAAAATATCAGTGCTTCAACTGGTTCCGGTAACGAGACAGCAGGTTTTCATGTTTGCGTTAAACTTTCGACATTACAATGCTCCAATCGCCAATCTCATGCACGTAATGTGCTTACTGAGGCATTCAGTGATCTTCTGGGAAAATCCTTCCTTGTTAGTGGAGAGATCTGTGAGATGAGCCTTCACAGTAGGCGGAGTCTTGGCCAGCTGATGAATGGGTGTGGTCCACCGAGAGTAGCATTCCATCACCTGTAACGTCACAAGTAAGACACATGCACTGAATATCAGGGGTTACCCCTAAACACACGTATTGGACAGTTCCCCATTAGGAATCATTCGTGTGATAGCAGTCGATGCTGCACACACTGCAATACACGATAGTGTGGGCACTGCTGCACCGTGTATCTCAATGTCCTTGCCCACCTAATGTATACTTCAGTTTTTACCGTAATTTTACCAAATGATTATATAACTCAATATGTTCCTGATTACCTCTAGGATGGACATACTGTTAACTGCGGATTAGTCGTACTGGCCAGCCAATTTTCCGAGGAGAAATCAGCTGGCTCACAAGACTAATAGGGATTTATGTCTAGATAAGTTACATAATGTAGCAGAGGCATGAATAATGTAGCACAACACATCACTTATATATAGGTGTTGTAGTTGTGATACATGCTGTATGTGACGGTATGAGAATCATTTACATGTAAATTAGACAGCTTATGCCTGCTGAACAAAAAAGGGCTAGCATCAGCGCATACGCATATGCATGATCTATGTGGACAGTATTATATGTATGTGTATTATGCCCATCTCTGCACATTCCCAATTAGAGCCCCACCTCGTCAGCGAGATGATGAAACTGCTGGGCCACCTCCAGTCTAGCTCTGGCCTCGACGAGGGCAGCTGAGAGCCCCTCCCACTGGGTCGCCAGGGCCGACAGCAGGTCAGTGTTGTCAGAGTCCTCCAGTCGACTGGCCTTCCGGCTCCGCTGGGCCGCCGACACCAGGTCACACCCATACTTGTAGGTTTTCTGGTGGGCGGATAACATTCTTAGCAATGAATTTTTGGCAAGTGAAGCGAGCAGTTCAACTTTTCGCGTGTGTCACGTCCCATACAGTGTTTAGAATCATGTAAAACAGCACGGCATGTTAAGTGCAGACATAATAATGCATCTCGCATTCAGACGACTACAAAGGTTCGCTTCGCTCGCCAATAAGTTCATACTGTATTAACTCTGCATATGCATTATCTTCAGCAGTGAGTATTAAATGAACGCTACGGAAATTTGATAACCTCATGTGATGTTGGTACATGTGAAGTATCCAACGACTATGTAAAGCTCCTTTTGCTCATTAAGTACAACTATTGAACATAAACACAGCAAAGAAGAAGCAACACTTGAGTGCTCCGGCATCGAGAGGAAACTAACATTATACACACACATTAGTTTAGGAAAACCTTCACGGCCAACACATTTACATAATCTCTGTTCAACACAGACAACAACATGAAGACGTAGCGCTACTTGAGCTTCAAATAATGTACAATACTCCTCTTTAGCCTATACACCGTGGTATTTCATTACACACAGTACAATTTGTACACCAAGAGACAAGAACTTTCGCCACATGAAAAGTCCAACCTTGGCATTCTCAGTCTGTTTGTCATGGTCGTTGAGTAGTTTCTCAACAGTCTGCTTGG
>CASHTH010001785.1:0-29268 GCA_030341885.1 Geodia barretti
CCAGGGCCCCTCTATGGAACGCCGTTTCCGCCAAAAAGGAAACTGGAAGCGCTGCTGGGTATTTCCCTGCCAACGTTAGAGGGGTTCCACTGAATTAGTGTCTTGACAAATTCCAGAGCTGGGTTCGTGGAAGAGTTCTACCGCTCCATCTTCTTTGATGCACTGGGTACAATTACTCAATGCATATCTACCTGCTTTGATTAGCCTGGTTTCCAGACCTACAGCAAACTGGAAGCAGTTCTACTCAAGGGCTCTGCAGGAGCTTGTTATGATGGTGAATTAGCTGTTGTCATAGGGTCTTGAAGAGCAGCTTCGAAGAGCAGCTTCTACGATCACAGCTCTTGCTCTTGAAATCTCATTTCTGGAACAACAGCCTCCAGGCTTGATAGATGTGGCAAACTTTGTGAAGGCAAACCAGCAGTTGCTCTTGGAAGTAGTAAAACTTTTGATTGTAATTCTTGTAGCCCCAGCAACTAATGCTTCCAGTGAGAGATGTTTTTCTGCTCTCCGTATTGTCAAGACGTATATACCTTCGGTCCACAATGGGTCATTGCTTATCACATAAGGAAGAATGTGATAACCTTTGCCTTGAACAATGTGCAAATGACTTCTGCTTTCATTCAGAGCACAGAAGAAACATTTTCGGCTCTTTTTGCAGTTAGGTATTATTTTTGTGAAAAGGGGCGTGCGCATGCACAGGTCAGTCGGCTACACCACATGTAGTGTCCTGGGTGTCGTTGATTTGTTGCTTTTCACTTGTTTTGCCTTCATACTTCACTTATGATTCATGTATACTGCTGCCTTCGTGACCTTGCTGTACCAAGCCTTGATCCTGGATCACTTCCCTTCCCTAGCCATGTATGCACACACGCCCAACTTTTTGAGACAAACAGGAGGGATGAGGAAGTTCAACTTCCCACAAGTGATTGAAAAGCACTAAAGTGCAACCCTCGGCGAACTGTGCATGCGCAGTACTGCTAATTGATGGGCTGGCCTATTGCGTTTACTCGTGGTTTCCAGCTAGCAGCTCGTGGAGAGTCTGACAGGGGCTAGCAACAGTAGTAAATAGCATGCGGGAGTCGATACACGGCCTTCGTTTTGACTTGTTGTGCCTTTAAGATGCACAGAGCAAGCGGGCCAGGTCGAGGTAAGCATATAACCGCATGCGCATTTTTTCGCAGCGATAAAATGGCGACTACTGGCATTAGCCGTACAATGGTGGAATCGCTCTAGCTCTGGAACGGAGCATTTTCATTAGACATTTCTGACCTTCATTGCCCGTTAAGTAGGTCTAATCCTCACACACACACACACAGACAAACCCAACTACAGTACCATCGCTGCGCATGCGCGCCGAGGGTAATAATACGCAACAGGAGAGTGTGGAATAGTTGTGCTTAGTGCCGTCTTCTTTAGTCGCACTTATGTTGTCCCGATTACCGCGGCCACATTATGGCGGTGTGGGTGGCGAATAAATACGGTCAGATAGCATGTAATGCGAGATGAATGACGTCTGAGTCAGTCCGTTACGTCAGAGATGATGCTAACGTCCGTACTACGTCACGATCGTCTTGAAGTTAGTTTATCCGCTGGGCACGTGACGTTCGCGCGCATTGATAGTGATGTCGTCGCGGAGACACCTTGGAGTATAGGCTTGTTCGCTCGACAATTATTATTATTATTATTATGCATAGGGGAGCCACCTTCATGGGGAAGAAGAAAATTGACTTTTTACGCCACATGCTCTCTGGCATCTCTGTGAGAATGAACACGTCAAGCATCACGTCCACTTTATGCAGCTTTTAGGCATCAAATAGCATGGTGTCCTAGATCATTGGCCACTATAAGTGTAGACGAATGATTAATCTTAGTACACTAAAAAAGCTCCCCGTGCAGCAAAGTACACAGGCACAAACACAACAGATGCCAGAGACAAAACAATCCATTCACGACAAACTTTGCAATACACCTTTGCAATCATGAGTGATAAGGACACAGACACACGCAACATGCATTCATAGTGCGGCAGTTCTCAAATTCTTCACTCTAAAATACACTTTCTATTTCTGTATTACAAACTTTTCGTCTGCTTCTACATCGAATATTTCATCAATGGTGGTTCCCTTAGGCAAAAAGAATGTGAAATTCTTGAACAGACAGAGGTTCTTATTAACAGCCACCAGTGCCTCAACCTCATCCGCGCTGAGAGACACTTTTGTTGCCTCAAAGTTGTCCTGGATCCTGTGAGGGGTCACTGACTTTGGAATCACCACAAACCCTCGATGGAGGAGGAACGAGATGCGAGTCGGATTAAGGTAAATCGCACTTCTGTCTTGTTCTTCGATACCGCGGCCATGGATTAATTATGGCGTTTTGTGTGTGTGGCGAATAATACGGCCAGATGGCATGTGATGCGAGATGAATGACGTCCGCGCGCTGAGTCCGTTACGTCAGAGATGATACTAACGTCCGTACTACGTCACGTGCACAGCGGATAAACTTCAAAGACGATCGTCTTTCCGCTGTGCACGTGATGTTCGCGCATTGATAGTGATGTCGTTGCGGAGACATCTGTCGGTCTTCCATTGAAGTATAGGCTTGTTCGCTCTACAATTATTATTATGCCTAGGGGAGCCACCTTCATGTGGAAGAGGAAAAGGCTAAAAATTGACTTTTTACGCCACATGCTCTCACCATCTCTGTAAAAGGATTCAGAATGAACACATCAAGCATCACGTCCACTTTATGCAACTTTTAGGCATCCAATATATAGCATGGTGTCCTATGATCATTGGCCAGTATATTAATGAGTCTCCCTCACATGAACAAATGACTATGATCACTTTTACTTGCCCCGAAACAAAGAAATTCCATCTTGTACACCGATCATATCTTCTGCTTGCAGAGAATAGTTGTCAAAATAGCAAGTGTAGACGAATGGTTAATCTTAGTGCACTAAAAAGTTTCCTTGCAGCAAAGTACACAGGGAGTGTCACCAACAAAACACATGACAGACACGAAACAATCCAAATATTAAGCTTGCAATCATGAGTCATAGGGACAAAACACACACAACATGTGGCTAGTGTGGCAGTTTTCAAATTCTTCACTCTAAAATACACTTTCTATTTCTGAATTACAAACTTTTCGTCTGCTTCTACATCGAATATTTCATCAATGGTGGTTCCCTTAGGCAAAAAGAATGTGAAATTCTTGAACAGACAGAGGTTCTTATTAACAGCCACCAGTGCCTCAACCTCATCCCGCACTGAGAGACACTTTTGTTGCCTCAAAGTTGTCCTGGATCCTGTGAGGGGTCACTGACTTTGGAATCACCACAAACCCTCGATGGAGGAGGAACGAGATGCAGATCTGAGTAGGTAAATAGAGGAAAACGAATCATTTTCATTTTAACACTGACGTGGGAAGTCTCACCAATCTGCTAGCTATCCATTATAAAGCTTTTTCAGCCAGGCAGACAAACTATTGTACAGAGTAACAGATACACACACCAATTATAGACTCACAGTTTCAGTAGGAGAGGATAATGAAACTACCTAACCTGGGCAGGAGTTGCCCCCTTTTTGGAGGCTATTTCTTTGATGGTGGGATCGTCCATAACGACAGGGTCGGTGGCCTCAACTCCCCTCCGCGCAGGACTACCTAGCGGGGCATACGCTTCAATCAGAATACCTGTATGTGAGGAATGGAATATTTGCTTGATATAAAGTGAATACAACGAGTGCTAAATCATTACCTTTGCTGTCACAGTACTCTCTAAGTTTTTTCTGCTGGAAGTAAGGGTGGCACTCACCTGGTTGACAGCTGGTACAATCTTGGCAGTTCTTGAGGAGTGACTCTGTCTTTGTGATGTAAGTTGGAGATGCCTATGGCCCTAGTCAGACCTTTTCCCAACAGCACATCTTCCATCCCGCATTGAGTTTTACGCCGTTCAAAATGTGTTTCGCGTGGTTAATGATCAAGGCATGTATGCTAGAATAAATCTCTTTGATAATGTCCCCCTAGTCGCTGTCCACTGGACCAGTCATGCAAATTTAAAGCGTGTTTGCATACTAGCTATAGGTATCACTTCTTGACTATGTCATAAGAGTTCACAATGAAGGGAAAATATGAGATATAGCTTTCTTGATAACCTACAACGACAGATTACGTCTTTTACCTTCCATATTCCAGCAATTCGTGATTCGTCATAACCAAGTTTTTCCTCTTCTTGAAGATTTGACATGTCCAGATTGTGACGGAAGGCAAACGGAGAGTGGATGAGGTAGAGATCAAGGTAGTCCAGCTGCAGGTTCTTCAGAGTCAGTTGTATGGCTGGCAGCACATACTGCTCCTCCATGTCACCAGCCCTAGAAGATTATGGAACCATGATCACATGATGCTATATACTTGCAAGAGTTTAGATTGCTACACAACAAGGACAATGAATTTTACTACAGCTATTTCAGGCAACAATACTCAGTACCATTAGTAGCAAGAAAGGTCACTTCCATACTTCAAGTGTGGTCATGAATATGTTAATTTACACCCACCACAACTTTGAAGTAACAAAGAGGTTCTCTCTCTTGCACACACCCTCCTCGAAACACTTCTGGAGAGCCTCACCAATCTCAGCCTCGTTCTGGTAGATGTGGGCACAGTCGAGGTGTCTGTAGCCCACCTTGAGAGCTACTTTACACTGCTGCTCCCACTTCACCAGGCTTTGACTGCCATGTTCTAGAGAAGGCACATTGAATGACTTGAAGATGTGACATAGGCTACTGTCATCCATCTGTATATAGCTAACATCTGGAAATTAGCTAGCTCTTTCACAGATAATACCAGATAGTAGAGTCTGAGTGCATTTGCTCTTTCAAAGATAGCTATAATATTATATATAGCTGAGTGCATTTGCTCTTTCACAGATAGCTAGTTCTATACACAGGATAGTAGCTGAGTGCATTTGCCAGCTATTGACTTTTATGACACTCACCCAAGTCCGAACGCTGGGATACGAGTGCCGCCCAACATCTTGAGAGACTCCACCTAAACAAGCACGAGTATAACTGCAATAGCAAGATACAACGTTGCTTACAGCAGCCATGATGACCCTTTTCGCACTCATACACGCAGTGTTCGCTCGCTGCACCGGCTACGGCTCCGCCCTTTATACACAGCCACAACCGATGCGCGCATATCCTCAGTCGGTAATTGGTATGCCTACACGAAGTATGTTTGGAACATCATCTGACTTTGCAAAAGGTCACCTTGATGGAGTGTACAATCAGAGACAATTGCTAGTGGCACCTGTGGTTGTAGCTAGCCCTAGCCCCAGCCCTAGAGACAATTGATACCCACCTCAATATGAAAAGCACTAAAGTGCAACCCTCGGCGAATTGCGCATGCGCGATACTGCAAATTGATGGGCTGGGCCGGCTATTTGTATGCGTTTACTCCTGGTCTTCCGCTAGTAGCCCGCTGGAGAGTCAGACACGGGCTAGCTACAGTAGTAGATAGCATGCGGGAGTCGATACATGCCATTCGTTGTGACTTCCTGAGCCCCCAAGGTACACAGAGCGAGCGGATCAAGTGCGATTTGGCTTTTTCGCTTGCAGGAAAATCGCCTAATTTATTTTTCAGGCTCCCGTAGTTCTGAATCCGCTGGTATCGCTAATGGGCCGCCTCGTAGCCTGTAGTGCCAGAATAAGCGTCGACACACAGACAGACAGACTACCGTAACCCTCGTTGCGCATGCGCGCCGAGGGTTAATGACTATTTGGAGAGCCACCCAGCAACCAAACTCTAACTAATACTTAGCTAGAGCCAATTCCTCTGCTATTCCTACCACCCTCATGTGGCACTAGCAAGTTGAACTATCAATACTGGAAATTGCTCTTTAATATGGTAGCTAGGTTCTTGCTCAATAAACAATCACAATTATAATATTCACCACAGAATTATGTATTGACACTTTTGTATGGACATGACACAGTGATAAACTAAAACTAAAATCTTTAAAATGGATGTAGCTAAATCCACAGAGCTATAGCTGTCCCAGGATTCATTTTTGGATGACAAACTTCTCGTCAGCCTCCACATCAAAAGCTGTCTCGTTGTCTCTCCCTTTGGTAGAAAGGCTCCAACACTGTTTAGGAGGCGGTGATTCTTGTCAATGCCACCAACGGTTGTACCTCTTCCTCAGTGAGGGACACTCTTGTTGCCTCAAAGTTCTCTTGGATCCTGTCAGGGGTCACTGATTTTGGAATCACCACAAACCCTCGGTGGAGGAGGAAAGAGATGCAGGATGATCTATAGGAGAATTTTTAGTCAGAGTGACAACAGCTTCAACTTTGCTACTAGCTGTGTTAGGCTAATCATTGACTGTCACCTGTGCTGCTGTGGCTCCTTTTTTAGCCGCTATTTCTTTGATGGTTGGATCCTCCATAACGACCGGATCAGAAGCCTTAACTCCCCAAACGTGCGGGACTTCCAAGTGACGAATACGCTTACTTGATATGTAATAGTGAAGATCGAAATCTTATAACATGATCATAATCATTGAGCTTACCTTTTGTATCACAATACTCTCTAAGTTTCTTCTGCTGGAAGTAAGGGTGGCACTCCACCTGGTTGACAGCTGGGACAATCTTGGCAGTCTTGAGGAGTGACTCTGTCTTTGTGATAGTAAAGTTGGAGATGCCAATGGCCCTAGTCAGACCTTTACTCATTGCCTCTTCCATGCCCTGTATGAACAAATCACTGTTAGCATAATAGCTACAATATATAGCTACAGCTACGCTTTTTACCTCCCAGATTCCTGCCACGCGAGACTCATCGTAACCAAGCTTGTCGTCTTCTGCGATATTTGTCAAGTCTGTGACGGTGTGTGAGATGCGAATATGTGAGTGAACAAGAAAGAGGTGAAAGTAGTCAAGCTGGAGTTTATCAGAGACTGCTGCAAGGATGGCATGTACATATTGCTTCTCCATGTTACCACACACCTGAGCATCAAATAGAGAAATAGTGTCAACAAGCTATTAAAGTTTCAGCATACCAGAGTTTAGAAGTGACAAAACGTCCTCTCTCTGCACACACCCTCCTCGAAACACTTCTGCAGAGCGACTCCAATCTCAGCCTCATTCTGGTAAGCTAGGGAGTGTTGAGGTTCCTGTAGCCTGCCTTGAGAGCCACTTTCACAGCAGCTTCTATTCTCCTGGCTTGACTGCCCATGTTTTGGACGTACGAAAAATTGTTTATAATCTACACTGAGTAGTATAGCTAACTAAATTCTATAGCACAAGACCATTGCCTTACCTAATTCCAAAGGCAGGAATATATGTTCTGCTTAACATCTTTATTCTACTTTCCTTTAAAATTGCTACATTTATATCACCTTGGCCATGGCTGGCTATGAACTTGAGAGTCCGTGTGCGTAGTTCTTTTGCTTTTGAACTATAGCACGTCGGTCCAGAAGTGAAAGCTTCATGACAGTCGAACTCCTGACTGCAAGAATAATATTTGCCTAAGTCACGCTTCCCCACGAGGTCATGCCTCGAGGCGTGACTACGCGCGTAGATGCACGCTTGCTCGCGATCAGCGTGGGCGCGGAAAATTGAGCCTCCTGTGCTGCTTTCTAGGCTGCAAAACCCCTACTGCCAACCAACACTAGTCAATGTCTGAACTATAGCTGGCACACGAAATGTTGTAAGCCCCCCACTCCCCACTCGCTGAAAGCGGTTTTCTGCGCTCACATAGATAGAAGTTTTCCTTATTTTTGACCGATATTTGCACTAAAGCGCAGGAGATTTCCACCCCTGACTCGTGCTCGGCGGCGGCGCAGTACCATGAACGCCTGGGGTAGCTAGCTAACGGTGACATGCCATATGATACCGATCATCGAGTTCCCTCTACTTTTAGCAGCTTTCTTCTTTCAAGCTTGGTGATCTTCGACGAACAGGGTAAATTAGCTCCGCAAGACTCGCTTCGCGAAAGATTCTCTTTTGCTTCTGGTCTTGCTATCGCGGGGCGGCACTTTTCACTATGAGTGCAGGCCCTTAAATATTAACTAGGAATGCGCACGCGCAAATTTTGCCTCGTGCCTGCCAGCCTAGCCAATGCCCGACTGAGGCCGCTCGTGCGCGCGCTCTACTGACTGCGTGCGCGCGAAGCCATACTTCCTACGAATCTGCGCGCACGGCGGAAGCTAGACTTCCTACGAATGACGGAAGTTACACTTCCTTTTGGTGACTAATTGACATTCCTAACGCGCTCGGCAATAAAATCCCCTTATATACAAGGATAACATATAAAATCTGTGTAAAGCAATGATGATAGCCAATAGTTAGCTACATTCAACAACCACCTACGTGTAACCCACTATAGCTGGAAAACGAAAATGGGCGCGGCCAGCGGTGCATATGTAGCTACCTCAAATCACACCTCGTTCAAACTACTATAGGTAGGCCCCCTTTCTAGGCTACGTTTATTTGGTTCATGCCACCCCTCTAAGTTCCACAATACTCATGGCACTGCTTGGCTAAGGATCATAAAAGGAGTGTGGTTTCCTACAAACTACGTATAGCTACACATTCTGCGTAAGCTTGTTTTGATGGCGGGTTTTGTAGCTAGCCTCGGTTGTAGCCACTTACATACAAGGCATTGAACCTAGAGTAATGTTGTCTCAGTCCAGCTGGCTCCATTGCACAGGCTGCAGTTTTATCTGTTAGCTAAAGCTGCAGGGAGAGCTCTACGTAGCTAGCTATGTTTTCAGCAGTGTTCATTGTTTTGCTGCTGATAGGACGAGGTTCTTCTCAATGTTTTACAAATTCCGTTTGTACGGGGACTGCTATTGCTGCAACAGATCAAAAAGGCTGCTGTGTGGGAACTGACAATGGTCTTTCTTACAATGATGGGACCACCTGCAATCTGTGCATAGGTATTACACAGTTATTGGAGGAGATAATATTATAATTATTTTATTATATCCTGCAGTACATGGTTTTATTCGGGTTGCACATAGTGTTTCAGAGGGTGACCGACTGGATACTAGTTTTCAACTCAATGTGAAGGGAACAACACAGTTTGGTGGTTTTGAGGTCCCTGGTCTCATTACAGCTACTCCAGATGGCACTGCAAGTAAGGCTTTGTGCTCTTTATCTAGGAAGGCAGCATCTCGTTATTTTGCCTTCTTTTGATGAAGGTGGTTCGGACTTTGAAAGGCTGCAGCCTATTCGTGTCACTAACAGCGCAGAAATTCGTCTGTTCGCTCCCAAAAGATGCTATTAGTCTTGAGTATGACGATCGAGTTTTGCTGAGGTTCATTCCTGACAATCCTGATTTCATTCCTGCTCTGGAGGCTAATGGAGAGTATGTCAGAGACAGAGCCACAGTACACATAAACGATAGTGATGGTAAGCGCTGTTAATTTTGTTTCACTTTTAGCTTTAGGCATGCAGATCTTGAATCACACAATCGATTTTACGTAGCTGGTGCGACGAACAGAAACTCATTTATATGACACGCAAGTGACTAGTGGGCCGTCGGGGAGTGGTGGCGAGCGCAGTAGTAGCTAATTGGAGAGGGAACTAGCCCATCTAGTCCAGCACTTAAGTGTAAACCCAACCCTCGGCGAACTGCGCATGCGCGATACATGGCTGGTCTATGACGGTATGGCGTTTACCACTCGTGGTCCTCCCTCTATATAGTACGGAGCGCGGAGAGTCTGACTACGGTCGTAGATAGGTCGTGAGCCTCCATGTACACAAAGCGATGCAGATCAGGTGTCGCAATGTGATTATGCAATTGGCTGGGTGCTTGTTTTCACGGCATATCTCTCCAACGCACTCGTTACAGGAAAAACTGGCCCTTTTAGTTTTCAGCTCGCGTAGTTCTGAAGCGCTGGTATCGCTAATTTGGCCGAGATAGTGTAATGCGCTTTTTCTTTGCTTTTTCTTTTATTCTTCTGTTGTTTTTTGTTGTTGTTTGTTTGTTGTTTGTATTATTTTTTGCTTGTCTCGTTGTAAGCTTCGTCTACTTTTTTGGCTTGTGGTAAATCACAACTTGTGATTAGTGGGCTAATTGGCCGCTTCGTATCCCTGTAGTGCCATAATAAGCGTCGACACACACAGACTAGACAGACAACCACTACTGTAACCCTCTGCTGCGCTGCGCGCCGCGGGTAATTGCAACGGCCGGACTGCGCTACTCAAACATCCACGTCAAAATCTCGCATATCGCGCTTCCCCTCTCCGCCTCTGCCCCGCCTCGCGTGTGCACTTCCTCACGTGCATTCCTATAGGTCACAAGTGGAAAAATCCATTCTTTATTAAAATGAGGGGGATGTAAGGATGTGGCTCAAAGCAAGAACAAGATGTCATTTCCAGCTTGCTAAGACACACAATCACAGGACACGATATATCCTATATCTTGTTGATGCGTATTCCCTCTTCTTCTCTGCGTCGCGAGCGTCGGGCAAGCGGGATTGGCTAGAGCCTAGAGAAACAGTCAACAAAAAGCAACAACTTGATCTGCGACGAAACTATGGTTGCCGAGCGCCAGTCACTTAGCTAGCCTGTTGTCCGCGAAGTGGTATACGGCATGTAACGACACTTGTGTTCACACGCAGGTTCTATATACGGCCTACGAGTCACACAAACACACTAGCGCTCACGTGCCGTTGTTTACTAGCCATTCCCCGGAGCCTCGTTTGAGGCAAGCTTACACTAAGAGCCGTACAAAAAACGTCCGGAGTAGACAAAAGAAAGAGAGAAAAAGATACAAGAAAAAAGAAAAGAATCTCCTCGACAGTTGCGTGTGCTACGACGGCATGTCGGAAGCTTTCATTTTCTAAGCTACAAGTCGATGTGAGGCCACACATGCCGCACTTTGTACAGTTCTGCAGTTATTCTTTGAGGACTGCGACTACCGATTACAGAGGGATCTCGTGTGTCAGGCCTCTTCGTGTGCACTACTACGGACCAGTTCAAAACCCATTTACACTCATAATGAGAACAATGTCAGTGAGCAGTGCAGAAAGTATCAGTGTGGGGAACTTCATTGGCTCTGACACAATTTCAAATTCTTATAGAGCTACAGCAAGTATGTAGCAGTAATTTATGCATTTGTAATTGAAAATTAAGGGCATCTTTCACGTGCAGTATTAACGGTCATTGTTTTATTTTCAGCTGCTGATTTTACCGTGTCCACTAGAACTATTACTGTTCCTGCCAATCCAAACATTGGGACTCAAACAGTTTTTCTTCCTGAATTCTTTCGTGTTATTGATGACAATATCAATGAGATGGACGAGATCTTCGTTCTTGCTGTTGAGATTGGAGCAGATGTTTCAATTGGATCGGTCTGTTTTCTGTGGCTGCATAAGGACTGAATGCTTTGGTCGTCATGGAGCTACAGAATCATATCAAAGACAATGACCGTAGCATTATTATTAGCAAGTAAAGTCTGCCTGTTAGTTATCCATTAATGGTGCCATCCATACTGTAATGTCATTTGCCAGCATTATTTTCGATTCTGACTTTTAGCTATGATCATTGGATTTACTGAGCGGAGCAGGACTGTCTCAGAGAGTGGTGCTACACCTGGAGCTTTCTCTTACCCCATTGAAATAGAAGTGGCTTTCCCAAGAGTTTTCTGAGGTTCACGGAATTACAATCCAGCGGCAGCAATGAGCACTGCTCTCAACTGCAGTGTAGGACCACTGAGAGGAGAAATACTTTTCTCTGATGCTCAGTTTGGTTACCGAGATCGCTCTCGTGATCCATTGGAAGACCAAGTTTACCTCGATCCAGGCCAAACCACACTTCAACGAGTATATCCTTCGATTGTTGAGGACTTTCGAATTGAGCCAGAAGAATGTTTTACACTGCAATTATATTTCTATGAAACACCTGGGGCAAGAGCGCCACTAGTGACGTACTGCTGGTATAGTGTCAACTAATTTCTCTGTGAACATACTGTCTGCAGTGAAGATGTATGATGATGGCGATTTTTTGCGGTCACAGAGGATTTTTATTAGCAGTAACATGCGTGCGCGTTCGACAGAAAAGAACCTTTACTGGTTTTGATTTGTGTGCAAACGGAAAGCAAGGGGAGGTAGCACTATGGATGATTGGGTAGCATGCGCTCGTGAAGGTATAATTGGTGTGTCCAAACAACTCGAAGCAAAGAGACCGCGGCGTCGCCAGCTCACGCAAACGTCCATCGCACGGATATGCGAGCACTGATGCCTAGAAACACTGCTAGACATCCGGGTGTCAGTGGTTGATCGTTCCAGCTCAGTCTACATTCCTGCAGGAGCTGCTCTGCAAGTAAGATCGCTTTTCCTACAGCGTATACTATGAGTCTTGTGATCCTTCTGAATTATGTCTCCAGTCTCCAGATCTCCCACTTCTTGGCTTTTCTTCCCATGGCTCAGGCACAGATCAGATTGGCACACCAAATACTTGGATTAACTAGCTCTCGAGATCATCTATAAGTGAACTGAGCCGCATCTGTCTGTTACAACCATGACAATAGTGATGATGCAAAATTTTTGGTAGAGGGATCAGAGTATTTTGGTCTCACACTGAGTGTACCTGAGGCTTCAGTCTTTGACTCAAGTTCGACAATGTAGTGACCAAGCAGCTAATGTTTGGTCCTCGATAATGATGGTTAGTTATTCGGGTGTGTATATAATCCGTTTAATTATAATAGACATGCATTCTAGAGCAGGAAGCGATCTGTAGTGGGTGGGTCAGTACTGGCTTTACTCACATCATCAAGCCAAAGTCAGTCAATCATGAGACTAAATACCAGGCAACACACTCTGGCTACGACTCGCGCAAGTACCGGGATCCTCTCAGTGCTACCATGGCAGAGCTGCACTGGGAGTGCATTACAGCGGTCAGTGCAGAGCTGCTGTGTGGGAATCAGGGACAGATGATGGACTATCATTTTCTAATGGTGCAGCTGTACGGCTTGTGTAGGTGGCATTAAATCATATCTACGAAAATGCATATTAATTCGCAGTTATTCTAGTTCATGGATTTTCAACTGCACGCGTCAAGTGTATGATGAGGTCGGAGAGTAGACAGTTTCATTCCAGATGAATGTGAAAGGAGCACCAGTTGGATCTGGCTCTTGTCGTGTCAGAATATGCAGCAGCAGCTCATGCACTGCTAGTAAGTTTTATTGCAGTATAGCTACTCTTTAGCGGTTACTTGTACTTGTTATAGGTTCTTCTGACTTTCAACAATTCGTTTCCAGCTACAACTAACAAACTCAGGAGTTATAAGTATTGCTGCTCTTGATGACTTCACTACACTGGAATATGAGGACAGAGTACGACTTACATTCACCCCTTCAACGACGGAGGCGAAGGGGTGTGAGAAAGGCAACACTCGCCACCCTCTCTGGTTCCTGGTCTTGAAAATGTTGGAGAGTACATCAGAGACTCACTTCCATTGTCAATATTATGACACTGACAGTAAGAATTCTACAACTTTTTTAAACCAAAAATATCATGCACTCTAATCTACAATCCCTTTCAGAGCGGCAGATAATTTTGATGTTGAAGGTTGTGATTACTCACAGATGAAGAAGCTCCACTCGCTGGACCACCAATCATACTTCAGTAACAACCAGAACCCATTCACTGTCACTCTGACACATCCTCTGTTGATACAGTGGAAGTCACTGGGACTTGGTGTTTTTCCTTACACCTTCCCTATTCTTCCAGCTCCGGGCAACTCAGTTTGTGGCTCATATTTATCTCGTTAAGAAGCTTTTTAACTAAATATACATTTAACAGAGCGAAGAACGTCAGCATGTACAAGTATAAACAGTAGTGAAACCTATAATTATATCTCCTTTAGCTCTATTTTTCCTTGATCAGAAAAATAAAACAAGTTTGCACATTGTTCAGAGTCTACTATAAAGATGTGTGGTAGCTAGTGCATGTAGCTAAGGATCCCTCGGTTTCCATCCACACCTCCGTTGATTTCCAATGCAGACTGCATGAAATCTAAAATTTGACATTCTACTACAAGTGTCCCACTAACTAGTTATTACTGATTAAAATTTGTTTGTAGCCTATAACCGTTCTTCTGTGCTTGCATGAGTTTCCTTGTCCTTTTCCTAATTTGCTTCATCAATGTTTTTTTAAACTGTTTTAACCTTGTTTCACTACAGTTACAGATTTCTCTGATCGTCAAATGTCAATTACAATTCCTGCCAACAGTCAAACATATGAAATCCCACAGTTTTTTACAATTGTTGACGACAATATTGATGAAGATTCAACAGAGCTTGCAATAGTTCAGAGATAGGCCTCTGCCTTCCTGATGAGTCAGTGCTTCCAGATAGCAGCGCAAGATCATAAGTTGTCATGGCGTCGAGAGCTGTTGAAATAACGATAACTGATAATGATCGTGAGTTTGTAGCTAGTCTCTAGTGTCTGTAGAAATACTTATTGTGTTCGCCTTTTAGCCATGATCATTGGATTTACTACAAGAGTTCGGACTGTATCAGAAGGTCAGGTACCTAGGGTGGACTTATTCCAGCTTGAAATAAATGTAACCAGTGCAAGGACTGCTGAGAGGAGGCATCCAATGGTATTCCGTCTTCAGCAATCCATATCAAATGCCACAGTAGAGACACTTATAGCGTCTAGCCCAGTCTTTGATGCCACATTTGGTCTCAGAGAAAACCCTGATGTCCCCATTGAGGAGATAAGGAAACTAGACCCAGGATCACGGACAATAACACCAACACTGCTAACAGCTATTAGAAATGACTTGATTCCTGAGGACACAGATGTTTTTACTATACGTCTCTTTTTCCCCCCTGTTGGATGTTCCTGGTCCGTCGTGATCTGTTACTTGCAATGAGATGGAGTAGGTGCAGACGATTACTTCTGTGAACACTCATCTGCATGAAGATGATGATGGTGAGTTCTTTTGCAATGTCTATAGCAATATACCTGTTACAAAGTTTATGATATGTTGAATCTTGAATTAATCAATGTTAGGGCATTTGAAGTTGCATTTTGAAGACAACGTACACAGTTTATGAGGAAGTGTATCCTCATTGAGTGTGTGTGTCAATGCACACACCAGAAACTGAATTCTTGATGAAACTGTCAATGTGTTTTGTCCCCCATTGATTACCGCCAGTTTCAGTCTACATCGCTGCTGGTGCCCCTTTGGCTAGTAAGGCGCTGCAGTTAGAAGCATCTGTGTTTATATTACTTCTTGTTTTTCTCCATGTCCAATCCACCCGATTTTCTATAGATATCCAATCGAAACACTGACATCCCCAGCAAACTGCGCTGTCAACGCATTGATGACATGGCTGATTGTGAATTAAACATATTATCTGCTCAGCAGACAATATACGATGACACACTCGTGGAACCAAATGAATATCTTGGCCTATCGCTTGGAGTGAAAGATAATCAAGATACAACAATAATAACACTGGTGAAACCAATATATGGCGAGGCATCAATCCTTATCCTGGACAATGATGGTAAGAACTGACCATCAACTTTAGTAAAGTATGATTACAGTACATTTGTATCAACTGTAATTTCTCATATCATTCTGAGACATGACATTTCTTCTTGGTTTTGGGCGCCACTGTTTACACAACAAGTGTGGGTCCGATGGTGGATAGTCAGGATGCGTTGTACAAAACCCCTCTCCTGAGGAACACCGCGACCAACTTCGCTGTGTCTCAGTCAGTACCACAGATGACACTGCAGGTATGTAGCTAATGTCCTTTAACCATGCTTTGAATCCCAACCTCAATTCCACAGTCTCTCCTGATGACTATGTGGCCATTAGTAGTCAGATAATACAGTTCAATGTTGGAGATACTAGTCACACCCTCACACTCTCTATTGCCAACGATGGGATGTGTGAGACTCAGACCGAAGCTTCTTTGTCAGATTTCTCTTGTTAGTAGTACTGGATCCATCACAATCTCTCCCTCTCAAGGCAGAGTCTTTATCCATCAACCTGAGTGTGGTGAGTATACTACTGTGGTCTTTTATTTGCAGCTTCTGAGTGTTGATGCGACTATTTTCCATGCTTATTGTTGTGCCCTTTAAGGAATGGCACAGGTGATCTTTACTGATCTGCAAATATTTACCTAAAATATCCTTGCCTCGTGATTTACATGATTGAATTAGACCCCGCGGATTGAAGGAGTGTCATAGTCTATATAGCTACTAGTGGTATATATGTGTAGTTGACACACTTGAAGTGCAGCTATAATACTCACTGAAATAACTGTTGCGTGTGCAGAAGAAACTTATTTTTGCTAGACAATGGTACCGGGTAGTACTTGGTGGGTTTTTTTATTTATCGAGAGGAAAAAATGATGTCCTGACTATTGAACAACTTTCCTCTTCTTATGGCATTTGCATGCCTTTGAAGTTCATAATTTCACCATTATTTTAATAGCAATAGTTGTTGGATTGGATTCCACTATTTACACAATAAGTGAGAGCCAGGGAATGGTAGAAGTCAGCACTTTTGTACAAATTCCCTCCGCTGGGGGAGCACCACGACCTTTTTCTCTCTCAGTCAGTACCGAAGATAATACTGCAGGTATATACACTAATTTATATTTTCCAACCCAACCACACCTAACAACATGCTTGTATATAGGATCTCCGGCTGACTTTGAAGCTTTGAGAAAGTCATATTATTCAATTCAATACTGGAGATACTGTCACACTTCACCCTCACTATTGCAAATGATGGATATGTGAGGTTCCAAATGAAACTTCATTGTAAACATTACTGTGGTTGGTGGCATCCAACCTATCTCATTATTACGCATCGAGCACATGTGATAATCAATGATATGAATGAACCAGAGTGTGGTGAGTGCATTTGTATTAGCTAATACCACAGCAAAGATTTGTTTACTGATTCCAACAGTTCCAACCGTATCTTTTTCTTCGGAGACATATGTCGCAGCCGAGAGTGCAGGATCAGTTGAAGTGTGTGTAATTCTAAACATTCCTTACAGTTTTGCTCTAGAGTTCACAATTATGCTAGATATTGAAGTGCGACAGCTGGTATGTTTAGACATCATGTTACTACAATATTACATGCATACTTCATACTATTAGGTGTGGATTTTGTCAGTGGGAAATGGAAAACATACATACTCCCTGGATCTACAGACCGCTGCATTAACATCACCATTTTGAATGATAACATTGCGTTGGAAGAAAAAGAAAATTTTGCAGTGGAAATAGTGATGGCTTCTGTGCCAAGCATAACATCAACTGCTGAAATTATCATTACTGATAGTAACGGTGGGTCTCTTAACACATTAACCAAACATTGGTGCTCTAATAATGATATTTGTCTCTTAGTTGCTACTGTCTCACTTGAAGAGACACTGTACCGAGTGACTGAAGCAGGAGGAAGTGTCCAAGTGTGTGTTAGAGTCGGAAGTCCCAGCAGTGGATGTCCTATTGCTTCCGCCTTTGTTGTCAGTCTCTATACTAATGATGATGATGCAGGTAGGTTTTATCGTTATTCAGCGTGACATTCACTACTTTTCAGTTTGAAAATTGTGATAAATTGTGTATAATAACCAACAACAAATCTGCAGGAAATGGTCATATACCGCTTTTTCTTGCAATACAAAATGTGCCTGCACACAAAAAAATTCAAGTGGCAGCTAGACTGAAAAATCATTACTATAATTATAATAACTAGAGACATGGGGGACAGTAGCTATACCTACTCTATACATGTTACTACCCCACTTTAGATTCTGTAACTGATTACTCTGCCGTCTTGGCCACTTTAAGTTTTCAACCTTGTTTCACATTGCAATGTGTCACCATTGCAATCACTGATGACTCCATACCTGAACCTGATGAGTCCTTCTCGCTCATTCTGGAGAGATCACCTGGTCTTGACAGCAGGATCACTCTAGCTTCCTCCACTGGCAGTGTTCTAATACTCAATGATGATGGTATTGTTGTAGTATACCACATTGTTACTTCAAACAGCTATAATATTATAAATGTGCTCTTTTGCTCCAGATTTCTTGTGTACTGCTAGTGGTGTTCCTGAAGTTACAGTGATTGTCTGCACTGGTAATCAACCTGGGTCTTCTTTGCAGTGTTCTTTTAATGGAGGACAGCTTCACTCGTGTACGTTATAATAGGGGGCAGTGTGTTGTTCAGATAAGTGTGGGTTAATTGTGTATAATACAGGCAATGCACCAATGGTACTGACTAGGATAGTCAGTCCTCCTGGTAATCAATCTGTGAGGATTGTAAGCAGCACTGGAGAAGAAAGTACTGTATCATACAGCATCACTACTGCTGATCCAGTTACCGGTAAGGATGACTTTGTATTATACTCAATGGATGGTTAACGAAACTCAGTGGTTCTATATAACCTATTTCAGCATTCTTACCACCCTTGGAGATCATTCTAAACGGTGGTTCACCTCTTGTGACTGAGAGCTCTGTGGAGGCAGTGTTTGTAACCACCAGACCAGTGACTGGAGTGAGGTGCTTCCTCAGATATGACAACAAAAATGACTACAAAGACTGTAAGGATAAGTTGTTCATAACACGTACTTCCATTTTTATGCATGTCCTTAGGTTCTTCTGGCAGAGTGTCCTTTACTGACCTGAGCCCTGGAGAGTATGTTCTGAAGATCTATGCCTATAATCAACAAAGTGACAGTGCCACTGCTAAGATAGTGGTCACAATCTAACTGAAGTGTAGTGAACCTAGACTAGTGTAGTGAACCTAGACTATAGTGGAAACTGTAGGCTTGTAGTTATAACTATTCCTAACGTAAATGTGTGTTTATAACTGCCGGCTGAAGTGGCAGGGGCGCTGGTGTGTATGGGGATTACTGGGTTAGCAGGGTGTTTTTAGGTTCAAGGACTGCAGTACATATTGCTTCTACATGTTACCAGACCTGAGTATCAAATAGAGAAAATAACATCGAGAAGTTGATATAAAGTTTCAGCATACCAGAGTTTAGAAGTGACAAAACACTCTCTTGCACACACCCTCCTCGAAACTCTTCTGGAGAGCGACTCCAATCTCTGCCTCATTCTGGTAAGCTTGGGCAGTGTCGATGTGCCTATAGCCTGCCTTGAGAGCCACTTCCACAGCAGCTTCTACTTCTCCTGGCTTTGACTCCCATGTTCTGACGTACGAAAAAAGTTTTAATCTACACTGAGTGGTTCTTACTATACAAGTGGAAAAATCATTTCTTCAAAATGAAAGGGGGATATAGGGATGGCTTGAAGCACCAAAAAGGAAGAAACAAGGGGTCATTACACAGCAAAGATGCACAAAGCTACATGACACCATCCCTATATCTTTGTCTCATATTAAACTTTACTTCAAGGAACTGTTGCAGAGTGGAAATGATGGAGATGTCAAGCACGGTTGGACGACCTCTTTCCCAATTAGGGAGGAAAATGTCAGCAGGGCGAGATTGGTTGTGAACAATAACACAAAGATATAGGGATGGTGTTATGTAGCTTGTACATCTTTGCTGTGTAATGACCTCTTGTTTCTTCATGTTTGGTGCTTCAAGCCATCCTTATATCCCCCTTTCATTTTGAAGAAATGATTTTCCCACTTGTTTCCACTATTTTTCACGCCTTATAACAACACTGCATTTTCAGTCACTCTGATGTTCATGGGTGTTGTAGAGATAATTGTTGAAAGCAGAAGCTAATATGCTGCTCCTACCTGAAGCAGGGTGTATGCGTAGTGTCTCCAACAAGGATGCAATTAGATTGTGGCACATATGGTGGGGTGGTTTCATAGGCAGGCTTCAGTAATCAGACTATAATGATAGGGGGACAAAGAATGAAGGCGCTGTGCAAGGACCGCGTATAGCTAACACGGCGCACACTGCGAGTTGCTCCTCGTGCAAATCAACAGCAACGCAAGAGAGCCAGTTAAAAATGTGTATACTGACTTACAGAAGGCACTGGAGGATAAGAATTCCTCTGCAGGCTTCCTGGCTTAGTCTGGTTCACGCACGCTATAGTAATGCGCGCGCACCGAGCATTGGGGAAACGCCCTCCTCGGCGCGGCGCATGCGGCTCACTGATGCTGAGTTAGCAGCAAATGGCGTTGTTCAGTGACTATTGTGGAAGAGCTCAATGATCTACCGTAGTGACTTGCGGCAAGAAACAAGCGATCGCTTGATATGCGTGCACACCTCCGGAAAATTTGGAGACGTTCTGTGGAAAAATCAACGCTTCAACTGCTTCCGGTAAGGAGCTAGCGGGTCTGAAGAAGAAGAAGAAGAAGATGAAGAATATGATGATGATGACACGAAAATCGCGAAATCGCGTAAGAGCGAATTTTCTGGTGGGGAACTGAGGGCACGTAGAAGTCTTGGGGCATATGTATAGCTAGGTATTGGCCTCTAGACTATTGCTAGTGATTTTGAAGCCATGGTGAGTCATTTTCGCTGAGTTTTGAGGCGTTTTGTACGCGGATCACGTGAGATTTCACTCGTGCCATCCCTATATAGACCGTCTACCGACGCTCTGGTACAAGAGCTAACTAAATTCTATAGCACAAGACAACTTTAGACAATTTGCTTACTCAATTCCAAAGGCAGAAATCTATAATATAGACAATCAAAATTGCTGCTTTTCATGCCATTTCTCACCTTGGCCATGGCTGGCTATGAAATTTCGGAATTAGAGATTTTCCGTGTGCGTAGTACTTTTGAACTAAGCACGTCTGTCCAGAATTTTCATGCGCGAACTCCTGACTGCAAAAATAATATTTGCCTAAGTCACGCTCCGACTAGGTCATGCCTTGAGGCGTGACAGGGCAGTACGCGCGTAGATGCGCGCTTGCTCGCGATCAGCGTGGGCGCAGAAAATTCAGCATCCTGTTCCTATCTGAGATGCCCCCCTTCTAGGCTACGCTGTTTTGCTTCCTTCTATGCATGCTACCACTCTAAGATCCACAATACTCATGGCAGTGCTTGGCTAATGAAAATCTAGGATCATAAAAGGAGTGTGGTTTCCTAGAAACTACACCTGCTGCGTAAGCATGCTTTGATGGCGGGTTGTAGCCACTTACATACAAGGCATTGAACAGAGTAATGTTGTCTCAGTCCAGCTGGCTCCATTGCACAGGCTGCAGTTTTATCTGTTAGCTAAAGCTGCAGGGAGAGCTCTACGTAGCTAGCTATGTTTTCAGCAGTGTTCATTGTTTTGCTGCTGATAGGACGAGGTTCTTCTCAATGTTTTACAATTCCGTTTGTACGGGGACTGCTATTGCTGCAACAGATCAAAAAGGCTGCTGTGTGGGAACTGACAATGGTCTTTCTTACAATGATGGGACCACCTGCAATCTGTGCATAGGTATTACACAGTTATTGGAGGAGATATTGTAATTATAACATTTATTAATCCTGCAGTACATGGTTTTCTTCGGGTTGCATATAGTGTTTCAGAGGGTGGCCGACTGGATACTAGTTTTCAACTCAATGTGAAGGGAACAACACAGTTTGGTGGTCTTGTTGTCGCTGGCCTCATTACAGCTACTGCAGATGGCACTGCTAGTAAGACTTTGTGCTCATTTGTCTAGGAAGGCAAAACAACGTTATATTTTGTTTTGTTTGAAGGTAATTCGGACTTTGAAAGGCTGCAGCCTATCCGTGTCACTAACAATGCAGAAATTCGTCTGTTCGCTGCCGAAGATGCAATTAGTCATGAGTATGACGATCGAGTTTTGCTGAGCTTCATTCCTGACAATCTTGGTCTTATCACTGGTCTGCTGCAAGCCTTCGGAGAGTATATCAGAGACACAGCCACAGTAAACATAAACGACAATGATAGTAAGCGCTGTTCATTATGTTTAGCTCTTAGCTTTAGGCATGCAGCTCTCGGTTCACAATGCCGGAGCTTTGTTATTGTAGTTGGTGCGACAAACAGCCTCATGATTGCACGCAGGTGAGGAAGTGATCTGCCTCGCGTGCTGCTGAGGCGCCCAACAACGCCAATGCGTGAGTGTCGCGCTACCGTCCACGAAGTTGCTGCGATTGATGTAGGCGCATGCGCAAAGCTAGGGACCGGACACGCGCACCTACGGAAGATTGTACCAGCGGTGCACACCAAACGACGCGCATTCCCATATAGGACATGGTTCTAGGGCGGGGAGTGCGCGACACTGACAGTTGCCGTACCACTTTGCACAGCTCTCCAGTTATTCTTTGAGGACTGTGACTACAGAGTTACAGAGGGATCTCGTTTGTCAAGGCCTCTTCGTGTGCACTACTATGGACCAGTTCAAAACCCATTTACACTCATACTGAGAACCATGTCAGTGAGCAGTGCAGAAAGTATTGGTGTGGGAAACTTCATTGGCTCTGACACAATTTCAAATTCTTCTAGAGCTACAGCAAGTATGTAACAGTAATTTCGCATTTGCAATTGAAAATTAAGTGCATCTTTCACGTACAGTATTAACAGTCATTGTTTTATTTTCAGCTGCTGATTTTACCATGTCCACTAGAACTGTTACTGTTCCCGCCAGTCCAAACATTGGGACTCAAACATTTCAATTTCCTGAATTCTTTCGTGTTATTGATGACAATATCAATGAGATGGACCAGATCTTCGTTCTTGCTGTTGAGATTGGACCAGATGTTTCAATTGGATCGGGCTGTTTTCTGTTGGCTGCAGAAAGGACAGAATGTTTTGGTCGTCATGGAGCTACAAGAATCATTATCAAAGACAATGACCGTAAGCATTATTCGTTATCCAGTAATAGTGCTTTCCACACTGTAATACCATTCCTATAAACTAATGATTCTCCATGTGTCTTAATTAAAGTACTGTTTACATACTGATTATTTTAGCTATGATCGTTGGATTTACTGAGAGGAGCAGGACTGTTTCTGAGAGTGCTGTTGCACCTGGAGATTCCCAGTACCGCCTTGACCTAGAATTGGCTAGCTTGAGAGTTTCAGAGAGGGGGTACACAATTATAATCCGGACAATGAGCGGCACTCAACTGCAGTTGTAGAATCGTTGGTGCTTGGAGAAAATACTTTCTCTGATGCTCTGTTTGGTGTCCGAGGTCACTCTCATGATCAATTAGAAGACCAAGTTTTGCTCGAACCAGGCCAAACCACACTTCAACGAGTATCTGCTTCGATTATTCAGGACTTCCGAATTGAGCCAGAAGAATGCTTTACACTGCAATTATATTTCTCTGAAACACCTGATGCAAGAGAGCCACTAGTGACATGTAATGCTGGTAATAGTTCAACTAATTTCTTCTGTGAACATACCATCTGCATTGAAGATGACGATGGTAAATATAATTTTCGCTGTCACAATGTTTTAGTTGTCAAGATGCAATCTTACAGAACCATTTGTGGTTGGATTTGTGCAAACAACATACACTGTTCTGGAGAATGCAGGCTCAGTGGAGGTCTGTGTCCAACTCACCCGTCCTCTGACTGATATCCTTGATGAAACTGTGCGAGTGTCAGTGGTTGATTATTCCAGCTCAGTCTACATTCCTGCAGGAGCTGCTCTTGCAAGTAAGACAGCTGTCCTATATACTAATCTCATAGAGGTGTATTATACTATGAGTCTTGTGATCCTTCTGAATTAATGTCTCCAGCTCCAGATTCTCCCAACTTTCTTAGCTTTTATTTCCATGGCTCGAGGCACAGATTATGCACAGCAAACGCTAGTGATTAACACTATCGATGATCGCCTTATAAGTGAACTAAGCAGAATAGTCTGTTACAACCAGACAATATATGATGATGCATTGGTAGAGGGATCAGAGTATTTTGGTCTCACACTGAGTGTATCAGAGGCGTCAGTCTCGACACAAGTTCGACCAATGTATGACCAAGCAGCTATATTGATCCTTGATAATGATGGTCAGTTGAATTAACGTTTATAGCTAGTGTAATAACAATGTATATGCCTTCTAGGAGCAGGAAAGCGATCTGTTGTGGGTGGGAGTAATGCCTTTACTCACATCATCAAGCCAAAGTCAGTCACTAATGAGACTAAGTACCAGGCGCACATCCTGGCTACGCGGCAAGTACCGGGATTCTCTCAGTGCTACAGTAGAAGTAGCTGCACTGGGAGTACCATTGCAGCAGTCAGTGCAAGAGACTGCTGTGTGGGAACAGATGATGGACTATCATTTTCTAATGGTGGCAGCTGTACTGCTTGTGTAGGTGGGTAAGAAAATGCTCTATTGAAGGGAATGTGTCAGTACATTAAGGCTAAATTTAGTTAATATAAGGCCCAGTGCAAGAATTAAGTTTCTGTTTTAGTAACAGTTTCTAAATTTAGCCCTCATAAATACTGCCATATTGCCTTTAAATGCATTTTATTGCCATGATTGCAGTTCATGGATTCTCTACTGCTAACTGCAGTGTAGAAGAGGGTAGGAGATTAGACATTTCATTCCAGATGAATGTGAAAGGATTAACACAGTTTGGATCTGCTCTTGTCGTGTCAGGAACAGTGTCAGCAGCAGCTAGTGGCACTGCTAGTAAGTTTTATTGCAGTATAGCTACACCTTATGGTTACTTTACACCTCTTACAGGTTCTTCTGACTTTGAACAAATCCTTCCAATACAAATAACAAATCAAGGAGTTATAAGTATTTCAGCTCTTGATGACTTCATTACACTGGAATATGATGACAGGGTACGACTGACATTCACCCCTTCAAATCCTGATCTTGTTCCTGGTCTTGAAGGTTTTGGAGAATACATCAGAGACACTTCCATTGTCAATATTACTGACACTGACAGTAAGAATTATACACCTTACATATCAATATAAATTATATGATTATGCACTCTTATCTGCAATCCCTCCTCAGAGCTGCAAATAAATTTTGATGTAGGGGGTTGTGATTACTTAACGATTGTAGAAGGCTCCACGTCTTTAGACCAACCAATTGGATTTCAGTTTAGAAGAAACCAGAACCCATTTACTTTCACTCTGACGCCATCATCTATTGGTAGAGTGGAAACACTGGGACTTGGTGGTTTATTCATTAATACAATGGCTATTCTTCCAGGCTCCAGGGCAACTGCAGGTTGGTGGACTACAAGTCTTTTTATGTCTCATCTTAAAGAGCACTCATAGTCTTTTTTACTAAACTGTAATACTGAACAGAATGAAACCCTCAGCACGTGGCTACAACTATGAACAGTAGCGACACATACCTCTCTTAAGCTCCATTTTCCTTGATCAGAAATATAAAACAACTTGTGCACATTGTTCAGAGCTGTGGTAGCTAGTGCATGTAAGTATCCCTCGATTTCCACGCACACCTCAGTTGACTTCCAAACTAATATGCAGACTGCATGAAATCTAAAATTTGCCATCCTATATTTGTTTTATCAATGTTTTTTGAAACTGTTTTAACAGTTACAGATTTCTCTAATCGTCAAATGTCGATTACAATTCCTGCCAACAGTCAAACATATGAAATCCAACAGTTATTCACAATTGTCGATGACAATATTGATGAAGATCAACAGAGCTTTGCAATAGTTGCAGAGATAGGCCCTGACGTTCTTGATGGACTCAGTTGCTTCCAGATAGCAACTGGAGACACAGATTGTCATGGACGTCGAGGAGCTGTTGAGATAAAGATAACTGATAATGATCGTAAGTTTGTAGCTAGTCTCTAGTGTCTGCAGAAACACTTATTGTATTCGCCTTCTAGCCATGATCATTGGATTTACTACAAGAGTTCGGACTGTATATGAAGATCAAGTACGTGGGGTCTATTTATTCCATCTTGAAATAAATGTAACCAGTGCAAGGACTGCTGAGAAGGAGCACCCAATAGTATTCCGTCTTCAAAAATCCGTCACTAATGCCACAATCGATACACATAATAGAGCATTTAGCTCACACTTTGATGCCATATTTGGTCTCAGAGCAAACCCAGATGACCCCATTGAAGAGACAAGGGAACTAGAACCAGGATTGCTGACAGTGCAACCTCCACTGCTAACAAATATTAGAAATGACTTCATTCCTGAGGGCAAAGACTGTTATACTATACGTATATTCCCTATTGACGTTCCTGGTCGTCGTGACCTGTTTACGTGCAATGAAGATGGAGTAGGTGCAGACAATTATTTCTGTGAACACACCATCTGTATTGAAGATGCTGATAGTGAGTTCTTTGCCAATGTCAATAGCAATATACCTGTTAAAGAATATTACTGATCATGTGAATGCTTGAATTAATTGATGTAGGGCCATTTGAAGTAGCATTTGTGAAGACAACGTACACTGTTGATGAGAGTGTGGGTGCAGTGAGTGTGTGTGTCAATCTCACACAACCAGAACTTAACATTCTTGAAGAAACTGTCAATGTGTTTGTCACTGATTACCCCAGTTCAATCTACATCCCTGCTGGTGCCTCTTTGGCTAGTAAGGTGCTTGCAAGTTAGAAGCATCTGTGTTAATATTAATTATTGTTTTCCAGGTCCAGATCCACCCGATTTTCTCAGTAGATATTCAATGATAGAAGGCTCTGACTATCCCCAGCAGACTTCTGCTGTCAACCTCATAGATAACATGCTGATTGGTGAATTAAACAGAATTATCTGCTACAACCAGACAATACACGATGACACACTTGTGGAGGCAAATGAATATCTGGGGCTGTCACTTGGAGTAAAAGATAATGCAGATACAACAATATTAACATTTGTGAAACCAATGTATGACGAGGCATCAATCCTTATCCTGGACAATGACGGTAAGAGAACTGACCATCAACTTTAGTAAAGTATGATAGCAGTACATTATAGAGGTAGCTATCAACTGTAATGTTTCATATCTCAGGACAAGAAATTTCATTTGGTTTCGATGCCACTGTGTACACAACAAGTGAGAATCAGGGAATGGTGCAAGTCAGGATTGTTGTACAAACCCCATCTACTGGAGGAACACCGCGACCATTCTCTGTCTCAGTCAGTACCACAGATGACACTGCAGGTACGTATGTAGCTAATGTCGTTTAACCACGCTTTGATTCCCAACCTCCATTCCACAGTCTCCCCTGATGACTATGTGGCCATTACTGGTCAGATAATACAGTTCAATGTTGGGGATACTAGTCACACACTCACACTCTCTATTGTTAACGATGGGAAGTGTGAGACTCAGACCGAGAACTTCTTTGTCAGCATAGCTCTTGTTAGTAGTACTGGATCCATCACCATCTCTCCCTCTCAAGCCAGAGTTTTTATCGATGAACCTGAGTGTGGTGAGTATACTACTGTGGTCTTTTATTTGCAGCTGCTGAGTGTTGGTGTGAATATTATCCATGGTTATTTGTTAATGCCCTGGGAATGGCACTGGTGAAATTTTACATGATCTACACATAATATTAGCCTAAAATGCCTCGTTACTTACATGATTGAATTAGACCCAGCGAATTGAAGGAGTGAGATAGCCCCTAGTACTAGTGGTAAATTTAATTGACACACTTGAAGTGCAGCTATAATACTCACTGAAATAACTGTTGCGTGTGCAGAAGAAACTTATTTTTGCTAGACAATGGTACCGGGTAGTACTTGGTGGGTTTTTTTATTTATCGAGAGGAAAAAATGATGTCCTGACTATTGAACAACTTTCCTCTTCTTATGGCATTTGCATGCCTTTGAAGTTCATAATTTCACCATTATTTTAATAGCAATAGTTGTTGGATTGGATTCCACTATTTACACAATAAGTGAGAGCCAGGGAATGGTGGAAGTCAGCACTTTTGTACAAATTCCCTCCGCTGGGGGAGCACCACGACCTTTTTCTCTCTCAGTCAGTACCGAAGATAATACTGCAGGTATATACACTAATTTATATTTTCCAACCCAACCACACCTAACAACATGCTTGTAATAATAGGATCTCCGGCTGACTTTGAAGCTTTGAGAAGTCATATTATTCAATTCAATACTGGAGATACTGTTCACAACTTCACCCTCACTATTGCAAATGATGGGATATGTGAGGTTCCAAATGAGAACTTCATTGTAAACATTACTGTGGTTAGTGGCACCCAACCTATCTTCATTACTACGCATCGAGCACATGTGATAGTCAATGATATGAATGAACCAGAGTGTGGTGAGTGCATTTGTGTTAGCTAATACCACAGCAAGGATTTGTTTGCCGGTTCCAACAGTTCCAACCGTATCTTTTTCTTCGGAGACATATGTCGCAGCCGAGAGTGCAGGATCTGTTGAAGTGTGTGTAATTCTAAACATTCCTTACAGTTTTGTTCTGGAGTTCACAATTAATGCTAGAGATATTGGAAGTGCGACAGCTGGTATGTTTAGACATCATGTTACTACAATATTACATGCATACTTCATATTATTAGGTGTGGATTTTGTCAGTGGGAAATGGAAAACCTACATACTCCCTGGAGCAACAGACCGCTGCATTAATATCACCATTTTGAATGATGACATTGCGTTGGAAGAAAATGAAAATTTTGCAGTGGAAATAGTGATGGCTTCTGTGCCAACATTACAGCAACTGCTGAAATTATCATTACTGATAGTAACGGTGGGTCTCTTAACACATTAACCAAACATTGGTGCTCTAATAATATTATATATTGGTCTCTTAGTTGCTACTGTCTCACTTGAAGAGACACTGTACCGAGTGACTGAAGCAGGAGGAAGTGTCCAAGTGTGTGTTAGAGTTGTGAGTCCCATCAGTGGATGTCCTATTGCTTCCGCCTTTGTTGTCAGTCTCTATACTAATGATGATGATGCAGGTAAGTTTTATCGTTATTCAGAGTGACATTTACTACTTTTCAGTTTGAAAATTGTGACATAATAAGTAACTATCAAAGGCAGGAAATGGTCACATACTGCTTTTTCTTGTAATACAAAATGTGCCTGCACACAATAAAAATTCATGTGGGGACTAGACTGGAAATTCATTACCATATATAGCTACAGACAGTATATACCTACTCTATACATGTTACTTCCCCATCTTTAGATTCTGTAACTGATTACTCTGCCGTCACGGCCACTTTAAGTTTTCAACCTTGTTCCACATTGCAATGTATCACTATTGCTATCACTGATGACTCCTTACCTGAAACCTGATGAGTCCTTCTCACTCATTCTGGAGAGATCACCTGGTCTTGACAGCAGGATCACTCTAGCTTCCTCCACTGGCAGTGTTCTAATACTCAATGATGA
>CASHTH010001787.1:0-98086 GCA_030341885.1 Geodia barretti
AACAAAAAATACAAGTAGACCTACAGAACACAACTGAACGTGTGTGAAGATGAAGAGCATTCAACGTGAAAAATTTCATAGTTGTGGTCTGAGGGGGGGGGGTGAAGATGCAAGGAAGATGTGCAAATTAGCCTAAATCGACGTACCATAGCTGGGGATAGCATACTAAAGGTTCTCTTGCCAGCTAAGTCGAAAACAATCTAGATGAGGATTACCGTCGGAACGGACGAATGGGGAGAAACAAATGGGCAGAAAACATTCATTGAATTAGAAGTCACAGTACTTGTTTTCAACAAAAGTGGGGGCGCCAACCGGCTCCCAAAGCTGACAAAGCAAATGCAACAATTAGCAAGGGGGACAAAAATGTTGACTAGCAAGCGGGCTGAAGAATTCCACTTATTTTCAAGTTGTATATGTGCTGATGTAGCCAGTCAATATATCTGGCAAATCTCCAACTGAAGGTAAACAAAAATGACCAAATTTCTGGCGGCTAGTTGTCTAGAGCAGAGGAAACACAGAGGCCAAATGATTCAGAAAGTAATATGAATGAAAGAGGCCACCATACAAATCCCCATAGAGGTGCTGCATGAAGTGGATCATGTAATGAATCCAAAAAATACACAGATGGTTCCTCCTGACAGACACAACAACGAGAGAGTGTTGAATTACTTCACTAGTTTAATGAATAAAAAGTGACAACGATGAAAATAATAGACACGAAACAAAAAAGAAAGAGGTAATGAAAAGAACAACTAGATGACCTTCGCACTAAAAGATTAAGGCCAGTATTCACACACGCCAAAGGTCACTAGGTTGCACGGTCCTTAAAACTTAAAACAGTCAGTGAGAAAAAATAATTATCAAAAGCCTTCCTTAAAAAAAGTGGAACACAAAACACTAAACCATGTAAAGGAACTATTTAGAATGTTGGTGTTAATTTATTGTGTTATAAAAAACGTGACAATGAAAGGTTAAAAAAATGTCAATGTAACAAGCAATCTTATAAAACAAAATAATTGTGGGGAAGTTGAAATCACCATCGGTTTAAAAAAAAAAATCAAGAATTTGTGTGACAGACAAGGGAGGAAAACTAAATGTAACGTATAGTGAGGTTTCTGAAAAAGACGGTTTCGGTTGACTGGCAATTTCGATACAAAAAGCGTCCAACCTGAAATATTGCAAAAAAAGCCAAGCATGGTAGAAACTGAATCCTGAGGGTTAAAACATCTTGCACTTATTAAAATGTAAGTGAAAAGCTCATAAAAAAACATATCCCAAAGAGAGGGTTTTATGTGTATCATACACATAAAACGCGATATAACCGTGACTGTGTTTCAAGTCTCATCTATACTCTCCCAAATCTGCATCTGTTGGTCCTGTGGCCCCGCTGATAAAAAAAACTAAGACTAAGAAACCAACTTGAACCAACAGCATATCAACGTCAAACTCCAACACCGCCTCAACGGCCCCATCCCCTCCCTCCCTGCCCCCATCGTACAAGCAAAGTCAACGGGTGTACAGTGCCCGAGTCAACATCCTCCTACAGCCACACCAAACCTCGATACGGATGACCTCCGAACTCACGAGACAAAAAAAAAAAAACAACAATAAGACCGTATTGCGACGCGGGGATTCTTCTCCGTATTCCAAATAGAAAAGTTTGTGCGGAGAAACTTGATGCCTTTTGGCTGATATATCGTGTTCGTCTAAAATGAAAAAAAGATAGCTACCCTCACAATAGCGGAACAAAGTAACTGGGTTATTGCATACGAACGGAAAACTTCCTTCCAAGGATGAAACGAACCACATTTGGTGGTTCTTCTCTGATTTGCGACTTAAAAGTCTGACGGCTTCAGGATGAAAAAGGGTAAAGGGATAAATTGAAGACGAATAAAAAGGAGATAAACAAGAACTGTATTAAGACATCTCGATAACTTACCCGCAAGACCAATTGGGACAAAAATTATAATGTGACCACGAATACACTGTGGACAACGGGAGAAATCAGAGGGATGGGGAATGGCTGTGAGCAGAAAATTGACTCTACCGTCACACTACTAATCAGCCGTAAAGAGAATGAAAGGAAGCATATACCTGTTTTTAGAAGAAAGCCAGAGATAAGAAAAGCTGACACCACCCACCTGGAAAGATCCAGGAGAAGACAAGAGAAGTCTGACTTGCGACCGAAGAGAAAAACTTTAAGATCAAACAACCACCACAACCGACAAAAAACCAGGCAGGGAACGAGTGAACTACCGAACGAGGACAAAAAAAAAGGAGCAACAAGACTACACCCTATACAAGAAAACAGCTAGAACAGAAAAAATCGAAATCGGCTCAATCAGATAATCGGAATCGAAAGGTACTCGCCACATAGCACGAATTAAAAACAGGAGAAGAAACTCCAGGACCATAAATACAACCAGACAGACAATCGGTATAGATATACTTTGGAGATTATGTAGTCTCTCATTGGCAGTATTCCCATATGAGACGAGGGAAAAAAGGGGGAAAAAACACTCGGTAAGCGATATGGAACAATGATTACTGCCAAAGAAAAAAAAAAAAGAAATCCTCACTCACTTTAAAAAACCAAATATTAAAAATCTACTGCCAAAAAAAAAAAAAAAAACCAAGCCGAAAAGAAAACGAAAAAGAGCAAAAAGAGTGACCAGTAGAGAAGAGGGGGAGTAACGCTGGTCGTGGTAGGGAAAAATGCATACCATGAAAAAAAAAAGAAAAAAAAAAAAGAATAAAAAGAAAGAGAAAAGGAGAAAAAAAAAAAAGGGAAAGTGAAAGAAAGAAAAGAAAAAAAAAAGCAAAACAGGGACAGATTGGCAAAGGGGTACAACAAAAAATAAAGTGAAGGCACACAGCACCAAAAAAACAAAGAAAACTTAAACCTTAAAAATACGATACTAAACAATAACAAACACCAAAAGGAAACAAACAAGAACAAAAAGAAACAAAATCAAACACAAAAAAATAGACAGAAAATGAAAGATGTGTAAAATAAAGCTGACCAAAAAGGAGCTGCCAATAGAACTAACGATAAAATGGAATAAAAACAAATGATGTAGAAAAAAAAAAATAAAGAGTAACGAACAATCAGTTATAATCGAGCAATCGTGGGAACCCATAAACGCAGGGCAATCACTAACTAAAACAGAGGAACTAAGAACAATGAAGACACATCTATACGAGCAAAAGTTGATTAAACTCAAGCATCTGATTCACAAATGAACATTTAATGAAGAACTAAAAGAAACGACTACTTAAGCTGCCAAAAAAACACAAACTACACAAAAATCGATTCACGTGGAGCCAGCCAAAAGCCTATACAGTTAATTTGGCAGTATAGTTTGGGAAAAATGAAGTCTCAAATAAACAATGAAATACGATCGGCAAACCGAACGATTACAGATCCACCAACCAGAACCTATTAGATAATAAAAAAATAATAGTAACAACGTACAAAACGGCATATCTGACCGAGGAAAAGTGAGAAGGAAAAAAAAAAAAATCGACAAATAAATTACGATAATGGCCGCATCAGAACAAAAAATCAATCGCTGGCCAGGACCAGGAGTCGTAAATCCAGCTGAAGAAATTCTCAAGACGACACGGGATTTCCAAAAAGAAATAAAAAAACGGCATGTCACAATAAAAAGAAAAAGAGATACAGAAAACATGGCATTGTCGATAACGTCTCACAGCCCCTCGCTTAAGAAAAAAGGACGTGAGAACTACGTTCAGCGAGAATAAAAACAAACATAATTGAAAGATGTGTAAAAAATAAGAGGCGATAACACAAAACCACGAAAAAAACCATCTTCCTGTCGCAGAAAAAAGGATCTTCTCAAAATTTAACCCTCGGACGAAAAACTCGAACGAAGCAGATAATATTCAAGCTAAAAAAACAGAATTGGCGGCCTGTTTACCAAAAAAAAAAGCACTGAAAAATACGAAGGTAAAAAAAAAAGAAAAAAAAGGGCCTATTAAAAATCAAAACTGAAAAAACGACTAAGCGTTCGAAAAAATAGATTGCAGGCGTGAAACACAAGCGTAAAAAAGAAAGCCAAATTTGCATAAAAAAAAGGAAGAAATGAAGCATCAGGAAAAAAGAAAAAGGCAAGCGTACCAAAACACTCAAAGTTTCACACTATTTTAAAAACAATTGAAAACATATACACATCCCCACACAACAAACACAAAACAAAGATACTCTTACTAACCCTTCTACACTCTTTCTCTTTCCTTCAAAGTAACAACACAACAAATACGGGAAACAGATCCAGCACCATCAACATGTATAATGAAGTAAGTAAAATGCAAAAACAAGTAAACCCTACACATGCTCGGTCCACAAAACTCCTCCGAGTGTAGCATCCTAAGTAGTATAACATATCGGATTAACCGCAACACCTGAATACAAATACAAACAAATAAGAAAAGCCAAATTATGCCAAACATAAAAAAAACGATATAGAGATTATTCTGTTTCAAAACAAAACAAGATCAAACCAACCTTTGACAAACTCAAAATAAATGATCCGAGAATATCTAAACAAAAGTCAAGAAAAATGGACAAAAATTAACATAAAATTCAAATAAAAAGCGGTTTTTTGGTTCAGAAATATACTTGATGTCTCACACCAAAAAAGATGGTTTTGGTGATTAATATATGTCCGAAGATGGAACTGCCTATTTTGATTTAGTAGTATTAAGATTATTATTGCAGACCCTGATAGGGCCACGTGTGGGTGTGCCTGATGTAATATATTAAGGTTCAATGCAATTAGCTACCACCTGTATTTTGATGGGTTCAGTCACAGTAGGAATTTGGTGAAGGCATTGCAGGCACATACGTGCACCAATAGGCATTGTAGACTCATACTGGCTGTTTGTTTCCCCCTGGAAGAAGGTAGCACAGGCATGTCCCTACAACCCCAGACAGTCCAATGTTATCATAAACCTTTGTTCGCATGTTTTCATAGCATCGAAGGTTTGTCCAAAGTCACAGCATTGAGTCAAAACCGTGGTTTTCTTCTTGCTGGGCTTATGGTGTTCGGTCCTCCTTGGCTTGCTGCTTGGTCATGAGTGCACGAGCTTCCTTTCTGCCATTAGTGAACTCTCAAGAGTGTTTCCACTCTGCCCTTTGCCCGAGAAGGCTGGGAGCTGTAATGAAAACCTACCAATTAATGTTACAAAAAAAACCAGTCATAGCTAGCTATACTTATTAACTGACGACTAAGTGTAATTAATTCACGTGTAAGGGACCCACTGGTAAGGAGTGGAAGAGAGGGAAATCGCCTTTTTTAACATGTCGGGGGAAAAAAAAACCCCAGAGACACACAAGAAAAAACAAACAAGATGCCCCGACATGCACATTTGAATAAGAGTAACGAAAACTGGACGCTCAGACGGTAATCAGAAGGCATTGCGGGAGGACATAACCTTTGAATTCAAGCCACCGACACGAAACCCTGCTTAAATGAGGCTAGAAAAGAGAATATGCAAACTGGTAATTGCAATAGTACAAACGAATCGTGCTAGAACAAACTCCTCCTCCGACCCAGAATTTCCCCTAAAGGAATTTACAAACAATCACCGAATCCACCAACTCCCCTACATTATAACAATGCAGGAACAATTGTAGTTGAGGGATGATGTGGTGACCAGAATCCAACCGTTAGACGAGGAACTAAAAAAAAAAAACCCAAGTATAGAGCTCAACATAGAAATCATATGTCAAATAACACACTTTAACAATAGTACAAGAACTATATATTTCATGCGAACAAATATATGGTTAAGAGGAAAAAACATAAACTTGACACAAGCTACAAGATAAAATCTAGTAAGACAGAGCTACAAATTTCCCAGTGCAGTCAGCAACTTATGTAAGACAACAAGGGTTTCGCAATACAAAAAAAAAGCGTTATAATACAAATTACACAAAACTTGCGCCAAAAGTTCAAAAAAATCGCAAAGCGGTGTGACCCGGCATGCAATCGAAAAATGTTTAATCTCTTGTACATATACAAAAATACAGAAAAACGTGGCTTCCAACTTTTTGGAGCACGCCCTTGGACTAGATCATACACTCAAAAAAGAACACTAGCCACTTCCACAAATATATCTCAAACCAATCTAGTAAAGTTACAGCAACAGAAGAGCGAGCCCTTTTTGAGTTATGGACAAAAAAGACAAACTAGATAGCTAAAAAACCATAGCTGTTTTCAAGTCGACCATAGGGGCTCGCTATAAAACAAGGTTAATTCGTGACTGCGCAAAACAACCGCTCATGCTTTACGAATCTTTAATTGATTGACGATGAGGACTGAAAAAAAAAAAAAACCGTATGTACTACTGAAACGACGCGGCATGACCAAAGAAACACAATTTTTGCAGCCAAATGCGTAATAGAGAATCTAAAACATAAGAAAGTCGAATAAAAAGTTAAAAATTCTGGCTAATGGAAGCTAGTGGAAGCAGCCTGTAAGCACAAGGCTTTAGGCGGCAGGTAACAGAAAAAAAAAAAAAAAAAAACAAAAAAAAAAACAAAAAAAAGAGAAATCAAGCAAAAAAGACATTATCTGAAGGTGCAAATACACATGGATCGGAAAGTCTGAGGCTCGGACTAAAGCGAATTATAAAGAACCTTGTAGAACACATACTATTAAATTGACGTGGGGAAAAACCAAAAAATTCTGGCGGTTATGACAAATGCCGAATAAATATGTGGACAGAAACCAAGACCTACCCTACCAAAAAAAAAAATAAAAGAAAAAAAAGAAAAAACAAGGAAAAAACCAGTTAAACAAATCTTTCTGTCCACGCAAATTGTAAGTTGCGAAAGAATACACCAAAAAAAGGGAGCCGGTGCAAAATAATCAAAGCTGATTCAACAATTAAAAGCGGGGAAAGGAGGTAATATTTGCCGGAGAATGCAATACGAGGGAATAAAAAACGACAAAACAACAAGAGAAAGGAAAAAAAAAAAAAAACCGGGTAAAAGAAGAGAGGAACCCACACTTTAGAAAACCAAAAACCGTACTATTTATCAATTTCAATGCGAGGCAAAAAGAGTTTATGGTTACAAAGGAAAAAAAGACAATAACTTGATGGCTCAAGGAAAAAAGTGTTGTGCTCAAACAAAAAACAAAACGGAATAAAGGTTGTGAGTAAGGAAAAATAGGAAGAAATTACAAAAAATATGAGTCATCATCCAAGAATAATCCTCAACATGAACGCCAGTAGAATATTGGGTGTCAAAGTTTGCAAGAAAATTAAAAATTGTTGAAAATGTAAGTATAAGAAAAGTGTGGAAGAAAAAAACGGGAACTCAATCACATCAAACAGGTATTACCAACCACCAAATAATGAGAATGCGACTGAGAAAAACGAAAAGACAACCTTTTCTGTGAACATAACAAAAAAAAAAATGCAAACCAAAGAAAGAAATAAACCACTTTGAAACGCAGTATGAAAACCAGCAAAAGAACTTCACTAATGAATATAAAATGTACAAACAGTATAACCAAATCACCAAGAATGCTCCATGAATGTCAAAAAACAGGATTCCAAGTAATTTAGAATACAACGAAAAATAAAGAAAAAGATTGAATACCCACCATGAAAAAACAAATGAAAAATGCCCCCTTGCACAAATTAACTGTCCACTGCAGAACGCTGGCTGTAGGTGAAATTGCCTCGCAAAGACATGCCAGAGACTTGAAAGACACATGCTACACATCTGACACTGTGGCAATACGCAGCGACTCCAAACCGAGAATCAGGAACTACAAAGCTAAATAAAACACTGAAGAAAAACAGAAGCCTACAGAAAAGCATGTTGATAACTGGTAACAGTAAACAGTTGCATTACATAGGACACCGAGGAGCTCAAGTGACCTCAAGATTCCAATTGATTCCGCATAAATTACCCAGAGAAGGATGTAATAGAATTGCCTTCTTTTTCCACTGCATTCAAATGGCTACCAAATGTTTAATTCGTGTGTATTACAATGGACGTCTTTGTAAAGGAACTCATGTTTCAATTTTTACATGCTTTAGGCAAGGTTCTAATGACAATCACCTAAAATGGCCATTCCGAGGAGAGATACGATCGGCATATGTGACCAGGCTGAAGACAAAAAACATTTTCAAAAAACTATTCTTTATAATAATGCATTTTCAGACATCTGTGCCAGAAGATTGGCCGCAACAGGAAGGGAAATATGGGAGTGGGGTCATTCGGATTTCATAGCTCACTCTGAACTGGATTACAATGCTGAAAAGAAAACTCAATACTTAAAAGATGGCACAATAATCGTTCGAGTTGTTAGGGTGAAATAACCTAGTTTGTATAATTGTAAGACATTGCCTTCTGCAGTTGTAGCTACTACTGAAGTGCAAACCAACTATTATATCCTTACTACTTTAATGAAAAGCACTAAAGTGCAAACCCTCGGCGAACTGCGCATGTGCGGTACCACTAATTGATGGGCTGGGCTTTTTATGCCTTTACTCGTGGTATCCCGCTAGTAGCTCGCGGAGAGTCAGACACGGGCTAGCTACAGTAGTAAATAGCATGCGGGAGTCGATACATACCCTTCGTTGTGACTTGTTGTGCCTTCAAGACACACAGAGCGAACGGACGCGGTCGGGGGTAAGCCTGTGCTAATTACATATTGGCTTGTTCACTTGTTTTCACGCCATAACTTTAAAACACAGTAGTTTTACGAAAATCGCCTTTTTTAAAATCAACCCAGTGTAACGCTGAACCCGATCATATCGCTATTGACCTGATTTCGTGCGCGCGGTGGCAGAAAACGTGGTAACAGACAGACTGACACACTTACGGGACTACTACCGTAACCCTCGCTGCGCATGCGCGCCGAGGGTTAACTACAGTTGGAGTATGGACATCTTCTATCTTGCTGCACATATCCCCAAATTTTGCTATCTCCCACGTAGTTCTGAAGCCATTGGTATCGCTTATAGCCCGCCTCGTGGCCAGAATAAGCGCCGACAGACACAGACGGACACACACACAGACCTAGTACTGCAACCCTCGCTGCGCATGCGTACTGAGGGTTAAAAATGCGGCTTTAACAGTGCAGTATTGCTGTGTGTGGTAAATCGTTATACCCATAAAAACACAATTCACAGTGGCCAGTCATGAGCAAGCAGCTAGCGATTATCCAGAGGCAGAGCTGTTTTCTGCTGTATTATCTAAGGCATGCCATCTAAGTGACATCTCTTTACTTCATTTCTCAGTCCTTTCCTCAGTCTGAGACTGTTCCACAGTCCCCTTGAGAATAGTTTGGACCACAATGGCATCATGTTAGCTAGAGTAAACTAATTGCGCCAGTCAGCTCTTAACCTCTCCTCTGTGATTTGTGCACTACTGGTAATCATAAGTGGCATTCATTATCAAAGGAGGGCAAGTGCAAAGCATTAACATAAGCAGAGCTGCTCAGTATAGGACTCAAACCAACCTGTTTTGTACGCTACCTTACAGGACTCAAACCAACCTGTTTTGTATGCTACCTTACGCCACTTGTCTATACTGCAAAGGCACAGGGAGAGGACCTGCGAACAAGACTATATTATAATGTGAACCTGTAGCTAGTGGTTGGTATTATAGTGGTAGTACCATACTTTGATGTTTACATGGAGCTCTTCACTGGTTCTCACGCAATACACCAAATAATGTCTCGGTGGTTGAGCTATACCCACACAAAACACCAAACCCTGTCTCACTGGATGAATATGTGGTTGTATAAGCTATAGCATGCAGTTTATGTCAATTCATACCTTCGTCAGTGTGATAGTTAGAGCTCTGCCGTCTCAAGAATGAAGTCCCTCGCCATACTGTGCATGCTAATCGGTGCTGCCGCCCTGGCTGCCGGCCAGCTCCACCACATCCCTACTGTCACTGTGGACCCGCCTCAAAACCTCGTCTGCCCCGTGCAGAGTACAGTGGATTCCGTCAGAGCGGAGATCACTCGCAACGTGTCGGAAATCCTGCTCGAATTTGCTGCAAATATGACCGAGAGTTACACCATCCCAGAGTGTGGAGGTGGGGGATGGAAGAGAGTCGCATTTCTGAACATGACGGATCCGACTCAGAACTGTCCTGACCAGTGGAGACCCTATGAACCATCCACTGCAGGTATCAGGGTCTGTGGGAGAATCGAGAGCCGCACAAGCACCTGCGACTCCGTCCATTTCTCCACTAACGGCTACAGCTACAGAGAAGTATGCGGGAGGATAACAGGCTATCAGTTTGCAAGTCCAGATGGGTTTTACCTCCCAGAGTACCTGCGTGACATTGACAACCCCTACGTGGATGGAGTCAGTATCACACACGGGACCCCTCGTACACACATTTGGACTCTGTTCGCCGGTGTAAGGGAATATGCCCTCGGTTGCTGCACCACTTCTTCTCCGCCTGATTTTGTCGGCAGCAACTACTTCTGTGACACGGGGAACCCGCAGAACGATGTCTGGAGGGGCAGATTGTTTACCGAGCACCCTCTATGGGACGGCGAGGCCGGGTGTCCTGGTAATCCAAGGTCTTGCTGCGCCCCACACACTGGTCCGTGGTTCTACTCCCAGCCTACTGCAGCGGGTGACTCACCAGTGGGGGATGATATCGAGGTGAGGATATGCGGAGGAGAGTCCACGTCTAACGAGGACACCCCACTCGAGCTGGTGGAGATCTACGTCAGGAAGTGAATTCAACAATTGGACCCATGACAATTCTGCTGCTGGAACTCTGTACCCTATAGCATGTACTTGTAAAGATTACTGTATTATATATACCCTATACTTTTGCATGCCCGCTCTTATTAACTGATGTAAAGATTACTGTATTTTACCCCTATAGTTTTCGCATGCATGTGCTTACACATCTATTCTGTCAATGATGTAAGATTACTCTATTGCGCAGCTATTCACAGAGGTTAGGGCATTATGGTCTGGGTGAGTGGGGACAACCAAGACACTCCACTGCAGTTGGTTGCGATTTACGCCAACAATAGCCCCAATTCGAGACTGCATTACAAGTCTATAGTAAAAGAGTTTGAACCTCTATTCGCATTACTCTAGTAACGAATTGAAGGTGATTAATTTCTGCTGATCGTGTTGTTTCGGTTAGCTAATGTTAGGATTATAGCAAAACAAAGATAAGACGCCTAATAGTAGTGAGCCCAGGCCTAACCTGGTGTCACAAACTCTAGGAGTGTCTGTTGAGTTCTTTGGTCAATTTCACGAGACTCAAAGTCCCACTTTTCCCTCAGCTCCTCCATCTTGCAGCACAATGAGTCCAGTGCATCCTGCATAATTATGATAGCATGCTATACCACTTGAACTCGGTAAAACCCCCGAAACTTTGGGAACATTGAAAGAAGCATGAGCAAGACTAAGTCTTGGTAACGAGGCAGAACAAATTGTCTGTTATAGAGAGGCAGCCTTCACCTTTATCAGAGGTTTGTATTAAACTTACGTATTAACTAGTAGTGGTGTATATACTAACCTCTAAGATGGCATCGTAAGACCTCTCTATGGCCCGGAGTCGAGCATTGAGAGCAGACACTTCCTCTTCCTTCTGCCTCCTCAGCTTGTCCCTCTCTCTACGGACCCCCACCAACTCACTCTCTGTCTCCTCTGTGTGATGTGGAGACACACAGTAAACCTATGATAAAGGACCCTCCGAGATAGGGACGACCTCTCTACAAAGGACACTTGTTTCAACCCCATACTAATACTTTAGTCTATTATTTGACCTCCGAGACAAGGACGACTTCTCTACAAGGGACAAAATTGTTGCCCCCATCTTGTTTGGAGGTTCCGCTGTGAAACGTTTGAAAAATGGTGAACCTTGGGGACAACGAAAGTGCCTTTTATTTAGAGCTGTCTCTTCGTTAGAGTAAGCGCTGTCACGGACAGGTTTCTTCAACCTTAGAGGTAAAAGTGTTCCGTATAGAGAGGTGTGCCTCGTTGAGAGGGTCCTTTATCAGAGACAATGCCCACATGAGTTTGTGGGGTATTACATAGGAAGGGAGGGAGGGGGGAAGAGGGGAATGACAGAGTGAGAGATGGAAGGATGGAGACCAGAAAGATAGTTACTGTGTGCCCATGAAGAACGGTCTAGACATAAGGATTAGAAATGAGGACAAAGAGGGAAGGAGAGCAACAGCTGACCGAGCTTATCTCGGAGTCTCTTGACCTCGGTCTGGAGGTAGAGAATGTGGGAGTCCTTCTCAGACCTCATCGTCTTGTATTGTCGTGTTAGCTCTGGAACACAATAATTAATGACCTTTGGTTCACTTCCATTTTATGAGCTGCCGCTAGCTTTTTAACTGATTTATCTGCTGCCAGGCAGGCAGAAGAGGAGTGTATGATGAGTGCTTATAGAATGTACAGACACATGAAGATATTAGACCATGCACAAGATCATAAGAAATACATCTAACTCCTTCCCCTAAAAGAACCCCTGAATATGTAATTATTACCCTCTGCAATGTCTTTCTTGCTGATCTGTTCTTCGTGAACCATTTCCCTGACTTCCTGCACTCTCTCTCTCATCACCTCTTCACTGGCTCGAGATTGGCGAGCATACTCCTTCCTTTCAGCTGCATAACACCATACACAGGCAAGCAGTAGATACCACAAGGTACTGTAGATACACGGAGTATTATCAGGAGCAACTGGTCCTGACCTACCAAGTTGTTCCCTGAGACTTCCGACCTCTTGCAGTGTCCTCTTGTACATCTCTTCCACTGACAGCTCACCACCTTCTGTGCAAACCAGTCAAAATTGCACTCAATAGCTACAAAGTCGGGTGAAACCTTCACCCAGTGCCAGTGGCCTCACCATCTTTCTTAGCTTTTCCCTTGCCCTTCTTCTTCCCTTTCTTCTTGGCTTTTGGCGGCATCTCCCAACCTATAAACACGTTTGTTGACGTTTCCTAACAACGGGTGCTCTTCATTTGGGAAGATAGACACGCCCCCAAACCAGATGAAAGTGGGCTCTTTTTAGAATTGCAGGCAGCCGGTCGTGTTCACTTTTTCACCGTCTTCCTCTTTAGTCTTCGGTGTTAACGCTGCAGTTGACTATTGACCCTGCCCTCTCTTCCGCGGGAATTCGCGATGTCTATGAGTCTCATGGTGCTCATAACGAGTCTCTACAAGGTGGCCACGGGGTGGCTGGTCCGAGCCGTCTACGGCGGGTCCCTGCACAACGTGGGGGTTCGTCTCCTCTACCTGCCGTCCCTGGCCCGTATGTCGTTCCTCTGGAGTTACATGGGGAAGAAGAACTGGTACGATAGAGTCGACGACACTGTCATTTTAGGAGCTCTGCCGTTCAGGAGCCAGACGAAAGAGGTCTCTCTCTTTCTGTATACCTATCATTATCTGTTCCTTGTGTGTATGTGTGTTTGCAGTTGGTGGAAAGAGAGAAAGTCACAGCTACAATCTCAGTCAATGAATGGTACGAAATCCAGTTTTTCACCAATAACAAGAAGGTCAGTCGCCACACAATTTTAGTCACCACCAATTATAGAAAAAAACCACAATGCCCTATTTTAATCTAAACTATGACAAAGTACCATAGAGGGAAACCTTTCGTGGATCAGTGGCCAACAAAATGAAAAGCACTAAAGTGCAAAATGCTTGCGTAGGCATGTGTGGCACAGCTGCTGGGCTGGGACAATGCTTTGTCGATTTACTAATGGTCTCCCGGGAAACAACAAACAGACAGAAGGCAGACACACAGACCAAATACTGCAACCCTCGCTGCGCATGTGCGATGAGGGTTAATAAAACGATGGCTCATTATGCCTTACAATAATTCCTCCCTCCACATATTATGTATGTAACAGTTGTGAGAGAACTTTCTCTGTTGGTTCTTAAACGGCAGTATTCGGAAACGTTTTCTCCCTCGAAAGTTACCTGTAATGCTGTATATTCCTGTGTAAGATACTGCAGTGGATCCTCTCTAAGGACATCCCTGAAATGAGGACACAACTCTCTTTTTCTTTCCCCAAAACAACACCTCGCTAGAATATGGGCACTTCCTTCTGTCCACCTCATATTGGTGTATGGATTAGAGGGGTTCCACTGTCCATCTCGTTGGTGTATGTATTAGAGGGGTTCCACTGTCCATCCCATTGGTGTATGAATTCGAGGGGTTCCACTGTATTTACTTTCTGCATGTATGTAATAGGAGTGGGAGGCCCATGGAGTGACTCAGCACTGGTTTGAGACGGTGGATTTCCAGCCTCCTAGTCTGGATAACATCAGAGAAGGTCTGGAGGTCATAAACCAGGTGAAGGCCAGTGGAAACAGTGTCTACCTCCACTGCAAGGCAGGGAAAGGTCGCAGTGCGGTGGTCGCTGCCTGCTACCTCATCAAGGTTAGCACACATAATATGCTTCACACTACAGCTTAAAGGGCGAACACGGTAACATAGCAAACATGCAGTTTTAAGTCCACCTGCCAAACTATAACCAACTATATGGCAGTAAAATCTTTGGGTTCGTATTGTTTATTCCACCAGAGTGTGGAATAGACTATACGTACCTCTCGTTCCAAGGCTTTGCCCTCTACAAGTATGTTATATACACGGTGTGATAGTATTGCATGTGGCGTAATAATGTATGTGTCATCAATGCAAAGGCAAACAGCACTATATACCACACCCAGGACAACTCTTTTTTTCAAGAAAAAGAGTTGCCCTAGGGAGATCGATTCGTACCCATGACACTCTATGCGAAATGAATGTAACAACGAAGTACGTAGCAAGGCAAAGGCAAAGCAAGCGAGTCAACTGAAGAGTGTCGTGGGTTCGAATGCCACCCAGGGCAACTCTTCTTCTTTTCTGTGCCTTGCCTTGTCTTTCTATATACCTACCAAGTTGTTGAGACATGTAGTGGGGGAAGGCCTGGGTATAAGGTTGTATGTGGGCTCTTTGCTACACAACACCCTGTATGCACAGGATCGCAACCTGTCAGTTGGTGAGGCGATAGACTTTCTTCGCTCCAAGCGACCGCAGATCAGCATCAACAAGTTCCAGAGACAGAGAGTGACAGAGTTCCTGGAGCTGAGCAAGACTAAGAGCGAATGATTACTGCTATCAACTGCTTTAGCCTACAGGTCTATTTATGAATTGGTATATACATTATGTATGGATTTTATAAGTGTGACAACATCATGTAAATTGTTGGAGAGGAAAAACACTGGAGTCTGTATTGTGTCTGTGAGGTCACTATTCTGCTGGGATGTGCACGATTATTGAAAATGCTCAGTTGTCCAATCTATGTACGACAGTCCGTAGTGGAACATCCAACACGCACGCTACCTGCGCGCTCTAGAACTGCGCATGGTACGGTTCGTGCCTTTTTGTCGCAGTATTGCAGTTGGTAATACGATATACTATATGCTAGTGGAAATGTTGAACATTGTTGGCGAGCGGGAGCGACCCAACTTGGGATATGCCCGCGATGTTCGGGCTGCATAACGTGCCGTCAGCGCACAGCTTTCCTTTCGTGAAGCAAGACAGATCTACCTTTTGCTTTAACATGCGTACTGTGCATTGGCAGAACGGTGAGCAAGTGAGCAGAACGGTATATACTGACCTTATGCTTTCAGCGTGGTCCACCAGGCAGCTAGCTGGCATGCAGCACGAGCAATCCTAGTTTCCAAGTTGCACCTTGGAACCATGAAGATTGGGAAGCGGTACAGCCTCTGCCAGTCACCGAAAGTTGCAGCGCATGCCGTCGGATGGAGGAGAGTTCTCTGGCTGGCTAGATCGATCGATCAGCGCATACCGCGAGGCAGCGAGTAGTATATAGTGTGAAAATTTGGAAGCGCGTAAGAGGCCGCGCATGCGCACTTACAGGACGTGGACGCGGACGGACCGAAAAATCCGCTCGAAAGAACGACTAGTTTGGCTCGCTCCCGCTCGGCTCGCCAACTATTAGAACGATGAGTACACGTCACGCACGCGAAGGCGACCCACCTGCCGAGCCATCCGGATCAAACGACCAAGTCGTTGGCCGGACCGGCATCGGAACCAAGCCGCTCGCAGCGCAATCGCCGCCTGACGACGAGGGCCACGACAACGGTGACGACCAGCATGCACTTTATGTCGAGGACCAACCCAGTCACGAGGACGTGGCGCGTCTCGAAGCCGACAACGACCGCATGCACCGTAACAACGAGGCTAAGAACATGGTTTTCGACGCTATCTACGACCAGTTACCAGAGAAGATCCAGGGCGAGATGTCTAACTGTGGAGTCGGCTGGAGGAGCAAGGACGCGGGGCTCCAGTTCAGTAAACTGTCTGAGGCCGAGCTAAAGCGACTGACCACGTGGCTATTGGAGCATAAGCCCTTTGCAGAACTCAAAGAATCCGAGTATGCAGGTATAATTAGCTCAACCCTTCATTTCGAGGGAAATACCCTGTAACAATAAGGCTAATTGGAATTGTATAGATCCAGTGGTAAGCGTTGAGGAAGAGAATCCTGACGGAGCAGATGGTGTACCAGTGTTTCCTCATGCACAAGTATCAGCCACCCCTGCTGCACAAGATGAGTGTAAGTTGTTATTGTGCCAGGGCTTGTATATATACACCTATTGCCTTAATGTGTGGTCTACACTATTCATGGTATTATGAGTGATTTAGGTAGGCATGCACCCACGGCAATGAATACTACAAATTAAAATTCAATTACAGGCACACATTCCAGGGGTAAGAAAAAAGTTGAAAAGACAAACAGTGTGCTGGGAAGTGGGTCGTATGGAGAGGTCAGGGTTGTGAAGCACAAGGGCATATGCTATGCTGCGAAGGAACTAAAGCTAGAGGATTCAGCTCTAGTCGACAACCTGTATCGCGAGGCTGCCAATCTCGCTCTGCTGGACGACGACAACATTGTCAGGTTCTGTGGGATCGGCGTGTACGAGAAACACCATTGCCAAGGTGTGTTCCTGATCCTCACTGAGCTCCTGGCTACATCACTGCATCGCTACCTCATGAGACGTGTCGGTATCTCGCTTCCGAATCAAGTCTCTATCCTCTCACACATTCTGAGTGGGCTCGAGTACATGCACCAGGAGCCGTCCATCATACACGGTGACCTGAAAACAAGGAACGTACTCTTATCGGAGAAGGGAATTGCAAAAATCGGTGATCTTGGAAGTTCCCACCTGGCCAATGACAGCATTGTTGGCCGGGAGGTGTGTGGGACTGAGGCTTACATGGCTCCTGAAATGGCCTCCGGGGATTACACTAAGAAAATGGACGTCTTTGCGTACGGGCATCTTGCCCTTGTAACCCTGACACGATGGGAAGTTGACACAGCCGAATTCAGTACTCCTAAACCAAACTCCCCCAACAAGGAAATTGAAAAGAGAAAGAAGCTGTTTGCCATGCTCAAACGTCCGATCTATGCTGTGGTTGGAGATTTTGTTCCCTTGATCAGGGCGTGTTTGTGCGACAAGCCGGCTGAGCGTCTCGCCCTAGACAGACTGAAAGACCAGATGCAAGACCTTCAGCTGCCACGAGAGCTTCCCAATGTTCAAACTGACACTGCCGTGAGAGAAATATAAAGCATTTCTATGCTTTTCATCACGTAGACTTCTTGACCAATAATAATTATGTCTTTGCTTTTACAAATAATATGGAAAATGTGTACAACTTAAAAGTATTGTACAATATAAAAGTGTGTAGCAATAAAAAGAGTCCTAAAGATTGTTACGACACTTTAGCGAGTTGTTTCTGTTGCTTGCGAACGTTCCAGTGAAGACACTCTGCGAGACTGTCAAACCAATCAGTCACATGACCTGTGTTGTTGATGGTGGGCACCGGACAGGCTGAGGTTGTCACCACCACACTGTGTGTGTGTGTGTGTGTGTGTGTTGGGTATGGATTATCAACGAGAAAGAGGAAGGGAATTTAAGAAATAATTAACTGGGGAGAGCGTGGGCGGCTTTTGTCAGCGTCATAGCATGTGACTGTCCAGGTGTCCGTAAAATGAACAAACTGAACTACTTAATAGTCATGTGCCACTACTTTCCACAAGTATTATACACATGGGTAATGTATTATTTATGCTATGCTACATTATTATGTTATCCTAGCTAGATTACAGTTACATTAGTATTAAGTAACATACTTTACTTGGGGCTTGCAGCTTGTCTCACACACTCTGTGCCTGACTGAAACCAAGCAGGTTTGCCTAGCTATATAAGCTGCTTGTTTTTACTAGTGATGTCATAAAGTAGCTACTATGTACACTATGACACTAGGCTATGAAGACACTAGGCTATGAATACATTAGTATATAAGCTGCTTGTTTTTTACTAGTGATGTCATAAAGTAGCTACTATGTACACTATGACACTAGGCTATGAAGACACTAGGCTATGAATACATTAGTATATAAGCTGCTTGTTTTTACTAGTGATGTCATAAAGTAGCTACTATGTACACTATGACACTAGGCTATGAAGACACTAGGCTATGAATACATTAGTATATAAGCTGCTTGTTTTTACTAGTGATGTCATAAAGTAGCTACTATGTACACTATGACACTAGGCTATGAAGACACTAGGCTATGAATACATTAGTATATAAGCTGCTTGTTTTTACTAGTGATGTCATAAAGTAGCTACTATGTACACTATGACACTAGGCTATGAAGACACTAGGCTATGAATACATTAGTGTGTGTGTGTGTGTGTGTGTGTGTGTGTGTGTGTTGAAGGGAAACATAAGCATGTTATGCTGAGCGAGACACTTCCAGTTGGTGTCACAGGTGCATGCTTTGAGGTATATATGCTTTGTCAAGGTATAGGCTACAGAGTGGCTGAGATAAAAAAAACGGTTTGTAGCCATCTCCGGTATAATATACATCAAAACACCCCTCGGATGATGTGAGGATGCTATAATCAGTGGTTTAATACCCAATCCTGAATTTTTGGTCTCCCCTACGTTCTACAAGACATGCACGTACGTACATACCTCAATAGTGAGAGTACTAACCTGTCTCCCTGCTTGATTTCCCTCCTGTTCCTGCCATCATAAGCTGCCCAGGCAGAGTTTCTGCTGTTTGCTGCTACCCTCACCTGCACCACAAAACATTTTACCACATGCTACAGTTTTAATATCAACATTTCCCGCATGCCATGCCATAATATTATATAAGTCATTCTGTCCTCCCACCCATTGTGCAGTCAGAAAAGGCTCGAGAATCATTGTTAGCAACCAATAGTAGTATGTACGTAGTATGTAACTTTCTGTAAAACATACGCAAAAAGACGGCACCTCAATAATTACAGTTTAGACAGCATATTTGGGTCTAAAAAGCTACAGCCTATATACACAGCCAAAGCAATATACAGTGGGTTAGATCTACACATCACTCTGCAGTGGGGAGAAGACGCAGTGAGTGAGTGAGTGAGACTCACAGTCATTTCGACGCCGGCGGGGAGGACGGTGGGTCTGAAAGAGAGGGAGTGGGGGCAGATTGGAGTGATGACCATGCAGGAGACACTGGGGTGGACCATACTGGCCCCTGCTGCCAGCGAGTAGGCCGTGCTGCCTGTCGGGGTGGAGATGATGATCCCTGGGAGGGAGGAAAGAAAGGGGGTGGACAGAAGGAGGAGATAAAGCTGAGGAAGGGAATACCATACAGCACCATAATTTGAAGCCCATATCTTCATGGACAAATCCTCTATTTGTAGATATGGAGTATATAGTGCATAAACACAATTTCCAAATTGACATTCAATGTGAAAATTGCACTGCCGTTTTAAAGTAGGGATATGGTATGAAAAGGAGAGAGAGGAAGGAAAAGTGACCTTAGGGAAGGAGTAAAGGAGAGGGAGCAATGGAGGAAGTGGAGATGGACAAAGACTTGAGCAAATATTGTGCTATTTTTTAACTACGTTACTGACATACACAATTCAGTACATGTGTTAGTAGTGTCTCACCGTCTCCCTGAACGGAGGTCATGAACCTCCCGTTGCAGTAGAGCTCCAGGTTGCAGAGGTAAGGGTGGGGACCTCTGTCCACCACCAACTCATTCATCACCTGACAGAGATGGAGAAAAGAGGGAGGGAGGGGAGGGGAGGGAGGACAGTCAAGGCACACAACAAACTCTTTACTTGAGGCCATCGAACAAAGAGAAAAATCATACAAATGTTTTTCCGAGAAAAAATTTTTCCTGGTTTATATAATCGCGTCCTAAATCACACACAGTAGTTGGAGGCAGAGTATTGCTATAGTAGGGCGAATGCAGGACATTTTTGGCGAGCGGGAGCGAGCACACAATGACTGTATCTGCACGAGTCATCCTAGCCTATTTACAACTTGCACCTTGGAACCATCAAGATTGGAAAGAGGTACAGCCTCGGTCAGGCACCGAAGAGCGCAGCGAATGCTGTCGAATGGAGGGGAGTTCTCTTGCCAGCTAGAATCGCACACCGAGGATGAGGCAGTGTGTAAAATAAAAAGAAGCACGTAATCCTGATGCATGCACAGTTGAATGGTCGGTTCAACGTAGAAAAATCTCGCCGTTTGGACCACTAGGTTAGCTCGCTCCCGCTCGCCAATTATCAAACTCACCAGTTGAACGCTGTCAGGGTCGGCACTGGTTGAGCTAAAGAGCTTGGGCTTGGCGTTGAAGAGCAGGGTCGTCCCGTTCATTGAGTCAGACTTGCCCGGAGGAGACACTGGACACGCGTCCTCTGCCGTCTCCACCACCTGCAGGTGGGAACCACCACCACCACCAGCATTTCCTTACCACACAAACAATATGATTATACCATACAGCGGAATTTTTCGAGGGAAAATGTTTGCGTTTCGGCAGCAAACATAAACTTCTGGGGAAAAACTGCTTGCCCCCGCAATTAAAACTGTCTGTGCCCACAATATTGCTCACAAACTGAAAAGTTTTAAAGTTCCATGGGTGTGGCATAGTACAATAAGGAGTGAAAGCCAAACACAAACAAAGCACAACGAACTGCTATTAATTTTTTACATTGCCAAGAAACTGTATGGTACAGTGGCGTAGGAAGCACGGGGGCTCCGGGGGCTGGCGCGTAGATAATCAGTGGGTGTGGCAACACCTACGTGTTCTTTACGCATGCGTGTGGAGCCCCCCTTTGTCCGAAAATCTTCCTACGCTACTGTGGTATATTGGCAAACCTCATAGTCAGTCTTGAAGACACACTGTAGTCTGTGTCTGAGTGTCAGACTCACATTACCTGCACACACACACACACAATGTACATCAAACACAGCACTGGCGGTGGCCTTTTCATTCGCTAATGCAAAGTGAAGTGACAATTGGCTAAGCCTGCCATGTGGTGTGACAGGCACTGCACATACGGTAATGTTCTACGTGATTCTAAATACTCGCGAAAATCAAATGTCATTCTGAATACACGCGAAAAATTGAACTGCTCTTGCTCACTTGCCAAAAACGTGTGGCATTCTTCTAAGATAATATTGTTTAGCGAGCATAGGAAGTAAACGCGGGCTTTGAATGTCCGGTTTTGGCCGCAGTATAGCGGAGTTACGGCAGTTTCCCCGAGTGCAAGGTGAACGTGACCGGACTTTAGTAAAACATTACCCTCAATGACTCTGCGTATGTCCTGTTGGTAGTTCTCGTACACAAAGTGAGTGAGAAACCCCAGAGATCCCACATGGAATGACATCATTGGAGGTATGGCTTCCTGCACAGACCACACACAGTGTACACAACAATACTTGTACATGTAGTAGTATATATGGCGAGACGAAACCTTGTGTACTCACACAGATGAAAGGTTTTACCAGCTAGGGCTGCAATTGAGCACGCTAATTTATACGTATCTCCTACTGCCTACGAACTAAACTTTTACAGGAGAGAGGTGGACTTATTAGTGAGTGTATGCATGCCAGCTGTAGTGTAAGAGGTGTCTTTTTAGCGAGGTGTATGCTGTTGCAAAGCTGTTGCAAATTTGAAGACTGCAGTAGGGGTATTTCTCACTCACACACAGTAGTTACACTGTTAATATATATACATAGGAGTGAGTACATACGGTCACAATAAGGTCACAGTTCAAGAATTGATCATACATGGTGTGTGCAATAGACCTGAAAGAGTGAGGCGGTATAGAGAATGGTGCCGTCTCCTCCGATACAGAGAATGAAGTCCACTCTGCTCAGGATCACATCTCTGTTACCTACGTAAGTAGAGATAGGCGGGTGGGGCACATGATAAACTGCCAGTGGTCTCATTAACAGGCAGAATAACGCCTGCGGATGCCATACGAAAACCTTGTACTGCTTTACTCAGTGGTGTTATTGCTCTATTATACCAAACAATTCTCTTTCCAGAAAGCACAATCTTTTCACATTCAATCTTCCTATGTAACAAGAAACCACCAGTCCAACACCAGAAAGTGGTGCTGAACCACATACGTACGAGAAATCCCCGAGGATAAATAAACCCATACCAGAAGATACAATATACTGCTTGGTTTATTCACTGTGCTATAGAAGACCATCAGAATGAAGGGAAACTAGTTCTGCCACATATACTAATACATTAGTGTATCTCCAAACAAGGGACACATCTGAATTTCAATGTCTCCAAGGTGTCCCTTACTACAAGTCGATAATTATACATTGCACGAACACCTTCTACGGCAGGTCCAAACTAGTTGTTTATAACACACTTCTTAGAAGAGCTACGCCTATGCAATAGGGAATTTGTCAGTTTAGGGACGCCATTTTTTGTGCTTCTGTGTGCAAATTGAGAGACAGGATCGCCCGGGAGTCTTCATGTTGACATACATGTGGTACACAGAGCCACAACAAACCACATGTCTCAAGTACACATGTGTTATCCAGGTGGCAGCTATAGAACACACACCCGGGCAACGGGTGAAATATGTAAGAATGAAAAGCACTGAAGTGCAAACCCTCGGCGAACTGCGCATTGGTACTGCTAATTGATAGGCTGGGCTATTAGTATGCGTTTACTCGTGTTCTCCCGCTAGTAGCTCGCGGAGAGTCTGATACGGGCTAGCTACAGTAGTAGATAGCATGCGGGAGTCGATACACGCCCTTCGTTGTGACTTCTTGTGCCTTCAAGATACACAGAACAAGCGGACCCGGTCGAGGTAAGCCTGTGCTAATTTGCATACTGGCTTGTTCACTTGCTTTTCACACCATAACTTTTGAATGCAGTAGTTATACGAAAATCACCTTCTTTTACAATGAAGCCAGTGTAGCGATGAACCCGTTGGTATCGCTATTTTTATTATGTCACGTTGCGTGTAGTCGCAGAAAACATGACAACAGACAAACGGAGAGACAGACAGACAAACACACACTCACAAACCAAGTACCATAACCCCCACTGCGCATGCGCTCCGAGGGTTAACCACACAAACACACATTCATAGTGGTCTCTGTCTAACCCCAGACACCCTAACTCACCCCTTCCACCAGCAACACTATAGCAATATTACCCATCCTTCTACTATGCCTTCCTATGTACATAGGCTCCCCCCGGCTTGTCAAAAGAGAACTTCGTTGCACTGTGAACATACGCTGCTCTATTACCAAGCCAGTATGTATAATTGGGACCACAACACTTCTCACAACTGAATAACAATTGCTTTTTGTTAACACTACCGTCCATAAAAGTGTCATGGACGGTTCTTAAATCAATAAACTCGAAAACAATTTACTCTCCAGTGACATGATTACTTATGGCAGGGGTTCCCCGGTAAATTAAATCATGGAAGGGGGTCTGTGGTGAATGAAGCACTCACTCTGGTCCCCATGTCTGGAGCTCTTTGAGAGGGAAATCAGAGTCTTCCTCAATCAGCTTCTCTGAGAGCACTGTCAGCTCTACCACCACTTTCAGCTCCAGAGTCTGAGGGAGGGAGGGAGGGTGGGAGAGACGAGAGTTCAGTTGTAGTCCCTTGTTTCAACACCATGCTAATACTTGTAATATTTGACCTCTGAGATAGGGACGACCTCTCTGAAAAGGTCACCTCGATGATAATACATTAGTGTATTACTTGACCTCTGAGATAGGGACGACCTCTCTACAAGGGACAAAATCGTTGGCCCCATAGTGTCCCTTGTTTGGAGGTTCCACTGTATACCTTACGGCGTGCTATTTATTATGATGAGTGAGTAATTGATTGTGCCTCACCTATATAGATATGGATTTTTCGGGCATTATAATGGAGGGAAAGCGTTTTCAACCAGCAGTGTAATAAAAAGTTCACTTGTGAGATGCATACGAAGTCAATTAGAATGCTCCGCTAAAGGACCTTCTGAATTACAGACACCTCTCTATTCTGCAGACACTACTTAGTTCTACCCCATACCAATACATTAACTTTGCTACTTTTGAATAGCAGGCGCCCCTTAATAAAGGACACATTAAATGTTCCCAAGGTGTCCCTTACTTAGAGAGGTTTCACCTACAATAGAGCCCCACTCTATGTGGTATATATGACAGGGGAGTTTCAGGTTACTCTAGTGGAAGTATAATAATGCCTTACAGAAAAGCTTATACAAGTGTCAAGATCAGGTTTCAAAGGTAAAGGTATTAGTATTTGTTGGATATCCCTAGGCAACTGACATGTATGAAGCTAGGTACTGGGGGGTTTTATTAGCCTATACAATCCTACATGTGCAAGCAGGATATCCAACAAATCTGTTGCAGTATATACCCAGACAGGACAGCATGAGCCCTGTAAGGGTATATACTGGGTAGCATGAGCCCTGTATGGGTATATACTGCAACATAATTATACATACACCACTACATAATTATATCTGAGCAACTAGGTTAAACAAAGTAATCTGGCTATTTGCAGAACTATATGAGTAAATGTACCTTCACAAGGAAAGCGATAATGGTCTTGAATTTCTCAGTGACTTCAAGGTCTCTAAACTTCTTGACGACCAGAACTGTTTGTGGTGGAGATGTCCAGTAGAGATGATGGTCACATGATGGGTCCTCTAATGGTGGAAGAGTAGATCGCCTGGGAATGGGAGGGAGGAGAGGGAGGGGAGGGGAGGGAGGAGAGGGAGGGAGGGAGGGAGGGAGGGAGGAGAGGGACAGTGAGGACAAAGAAACAAGACAGGGAGAGGGGAGGAAAAACGGAGGGAGGGAAGGAGGGGAGGGAAGAGAGTGAAAACAGGAGAGAGGAGTGATGGAGAGAGGGAGGGGAAGGAGCAAAAGAAGGTGTGAGAAGAATAGAGAGGGAGGAAAAAGATTGAGTGGAGGAGGGGCAAATTAATTGCTATCCATATGAACCAAGGAACAGTATGTGGTCATTAGCTAACGGTCATTGACCTTTCACCAAAGTGAAGCATGACAGTTTTACACACTGTGATTACTTACTGGAATCTGTGCAGGTTCTCTACCAACTGGGCTCGTGGTCCATAGAGACCTTTGACGTCCAAATCGATCTGAGACCTGTAACAGAAGTCGCGACAGTATAGCGTACCATTTATCACAGACAGCATCCGCCATTGCAACAACGAAAATCGACATGTAGCTATGAGGTTTTGAGGTTCTGGCGTAGCTCATTAGCTACAGCCCTGGGGACAAGCTGATGTAGTATAATACTGGCTGCAGAACGAAAATTCCAGGGACGGTTGGTACCGCACCTTTGGTTGTGGAAGGAAAGTAGTTTCTGTGTTCGTGTCCTCGTCTTCGGCTGCTCCATGAGCGATGACTCTGCGTCTTAGACCTACACCTAACGAGCTAAACAGGCACGATTATACCCGGTACCCCTTCAGTCAAGGGACACGCCTCTTTTCCTGACGTAATGCTGTGCCCCAAATCCGTTCCGTACCGTAAGCAGAATATAATCTGAACCGTGGGAGCACGGAGCGCGCATGCGCGAAGGAAGTGGTACAGAACGTACGCATGCGCAAACGAAACGGCACTATCATCGCAGCTCAGCTCAGCAGGAGGATAAAAAACTCATGGTGTTATGTGCATTGAAGTAAAAGGTGCTAAGCTGCAACAGTTTCAGAGAGACCGAGATGAGAAAGGATGTTGGAACAGTGTTTCTTGTGTAGAGTATTGTTGAGCTTACAATCCTCATTTCCATCTATGACCTGTAAGAGAGAGAGGGGGGGGAAGAAGAGAAGGAGAAAGGGGAATGCACTTAAATCAAGTACTTGAGTTTGTACAAAATGGCTCTTTACATTATTACTGACATTTACAAGGATGCCTTGTAATGAGTGCCATTAGGAACATACCAGCACTGGTGTGTTGCCATGCCAACTGTGGTGTTTATCATTTCCCAGCCAATTGTACAAAATGGATCTTTACATTATTACTGACATTTACAAGGATGCCTTGTAATGAGTGCCATTAGGAACATACCAGCACTGGTGTGTTGCCATGCCAACTGTGGTGTTTATCATTTCCCAGCCAATCCTCGTAGCATTCATGCAGAGCTTGAAGATATTCCTGCAATGAGGTATACAAACAAACAAACACAGCATGCTAATACTACACACACACACACACACACACACACACACACACACACACACACACACACACACACACACACACACACACCACACACACACACACACACGACACACACACACACACACACACAGCAACACACACCACACACACACACACACACACACACACACACACACACACACACACACACACACACACACACACACACACACACACACACACACACACACACACACACACACACACACACACACACACACACACACCACATAGACAGCATCATTGCTGTATCACCAAGTACAGCAGTACATACTGTAGTACTTAGTAGCCTAGGGGTATAGAGGGTATGTGTGAGAGACCTAGTGGGACACTTTCTTTTCTTGTTTTCACATCATGCACATTCCTTCACTGTAGCTATATACATACACCTAGCATGAAAGAAATGAAAGAAAGCTAAGTCAGTGTTATTCATAAACTTAATGCGTCAGTGTCTCTTACCAAAGTGACAGGTTTTTCTTCCTTTCTCCCTCTCTCTTGCAACCGTTGGTAGCACACCTCCGGAGATGACCTTAGGTAAACTGCGTGTGGTGTGCGTGTTTGAGAGAGAGAATTGAGGAAAGGAGAGAGAGAGAGAGAGTGTGTGCGGTGGTGTAAACCTGCCCACACATGTAAAAAGACCACAGGACCACCATAACTTAGTCAGTCCTACCAGTACACTGCCTTCCATAGCTAATATATACCCACACCATGCACAGAGGTTGAATTACCTGTAAAACCCTGAGGTGACAATATGAAAATCCAACACGAGGAAAGTGTCCCCCACCACAGGAAAGCAATGGGCTTTGGCTTAGTATAATTATATTTTTTTGCCAGAGGGTGGCCAGGCCAACTGCCTACAGTACTGGAATATAATACAGCTGTAGCTGATGCATGCAAGGTTGTGGTGTGTGTCAGCCACTACCTACATACCAATGAGGTCTAGCTGTGGAGGACTCTGCCTCGTCACAAGATCAAACCACTGGCAGTAGCACTCGTGTTCCATATCGTCCATCACTCCACTGTGCGTACACGTGTGTGTGTGTGTTGTGTGTTTGTGTGTGTGTGTGTGTTTGTGCATGGGGGTGATCGAGGAGAAAGGGAGGGAAAGTGAACAAACACAAACACAATAAGACCAGAGGCTGGGAGACTTTTGTCAACTTCACTACACGCAGCAGCTCAGTGGTCCAAATTACATGTATTTTTAGATTTACCAGGGTACCCACTTCTGCTTCAGTGTTTTGCGCTTGTGCAGCCCTAGCCTATCACATTGTAATTACACTCATGCAAACACAAGAGCAGGACATGGATGCCCAGCCTTGAGAACTGGGGACGGTGGGTTAAAGATCTTTGATGGCTAGCCAACTCTCCCCACACATCCAATGTCACAGACTCTCGTGCAAAATCTACAGCTTACAGTACTATATTGAAGTAATTACAATCACATACCTTTAGGCTCTCTGGGGGACTTGGTTCTACTAATGCACATTGGGGTATTTATAGGGAGTTGTGATGTGAGGTATGGAATTTCCTAAGGGGGAGTGGGCTTGTTACTCTATATAGGGTCCTGGGTGATGTAAGTGATACTCACAAGTGTGTGTGTGTGTGTGTGTGTGTGTTTGTGTGTGTGTAATGTCAGCATCAGCATTATTTGAGCACATGTCGTATGAGCGACCACACAGATTGCATGCTTCAGCTCTAAATAACATGTGGTGCTGTGACAGCAGGTATACACTACAGCACAAAACAACCACCAAACAACACACGTAGAAACATGCACGATGTCGTCGAAAGTGGAGGTTCTTTCACCCCCTCCCCACCTCCAAGAAAATTTCCACAATACTATGTGTAATTATACATTATTGTATGCTTGCATAATAATAATGTATGAATATACACCTTTTGTGAAGGTTTTTGACGAAACAGTATCGTGCACTGTAGACACTTCTCTCTAACACTGCCACTGGAGCCTCCTGAATACAGTCAATACAAGGATACAACACACATAGGCATACGTTGCAGCATGCGTATACACTACTGCCCTCCATGTAGCAAGGAGCTCTATCACGACACATTTTACGGGGGACTAAATACACACAAAGGTTTAAAAAGTAGCTTCACACAAACAGGGCTGTAAACAATCTTCATTACAGTGGATACCCTCTCTAAGGACACCCCTGAAATGAGGAAGCCTACTTTTGCTTTCACTAACAGCAATTCTAAGAGCTGTTTAAATAACTACCTTGGAAAGACAATGAAACCCCCGACCTTGGAAAGAAACTTGCCTCCAATGAAACCCCCAACACCTGACTAATACAGACACTTTATTCTGTTCCATTGGTAGGCTAAAGCATTAGACAGTTACATTGCCTTTTGCATTACCGGGCCATTATACAGATAATGAGCAGAATTAGCTGCAATACTGAGGTCAGCTCACCACTTGCTTGTGGTGGAGGTCCATCATTGTAAGGAGCACATACGACTGAAAGAGGTAGCCCCACCTCTTGGCATCTTCATACATACGGCCCTACATTACACAGTGTGCAATGAATTTTTTTGTCAGCAAACACGAGTGCAAAATGTCTGTGGTTTTACATGGTATGTATAGTGTCATCCAATTAAGTGATAATTATAGGCTCCAACAAAAAAGACCACCCAATAAGCATTGGAAGTATATACGAGCCACTGTAAATTTTCAGCCTATTGTGTATGGCTGATGTTTAGAACCACTTTGGTATCACTGATGTGGTTACTTAGGGAAATCAGATAGTAAAGATGTACTCGGGAGATTATTGAAGAACGTACGATGAGATTCCCCCCGGCTAGGTTTCTCCACTCCTCCACAGGTTCCACCATGATCTGCAACCAGTGAAAGAACATCAGACAGGTAAAGGCAAAGGGTGGGGGTTGAAAGTAAAGGAGGAAGGAGTGAGGAAGGGGAGGAAACAACAGAGGAGATGGCTCTACCTCAACAGAATTGATGCGGCTCAATTTGCTGAGAAGAGTAGATTTTCCGCTTGCAATGTTACCTTCAACTACAATCTAGAGGAATAATTATAACACACCAAATTCAACCGGGATCACTCATCAAGCTCTCTCTCTCTCTCGTGCAACAATCTCGAGAAACCAGACTCACTCGTAGCTTCCTCCCCTCCACCGCTCTACCACGGCTGGGGAGGTTTTCCGCGCTAGTTCTCCCGTGGCGTAGATCTGTATACTTCCTTCCTATCATGGCTGCTCTACTGCCGCGTCTTTGGCTGGGGTCCGTCCTAGGTAGGTTAGCTTTCGGCTTCGAGCTTCTCGATTGAGTTGGCGCGCCAAAACACTCGAAAAAGCCCGCGCTTCACTGTGATTGGTTGTCGGGCCGTGGAAATGCGCATGCGCAGTGCGGAAAAGTAGCCACCGGACCACACACTCTCCCAAGCCATAACTCAGGCCAGCCCCTCATTGTGCTTGACTAATAGTGACTAATATGTTCATGCCACACAAATGGACTGAAAAGCCTCAAAGGCATTGTCTTACAGAGGAAGGCATTCAAGTCAACACAAGCAACAGCTTTCAATGGGCTGTTTGCCAAAATCATTTGGCACCCAGTAACTGTTTGCCTCCCAGCTTCACTTCACATTCTATACAGGACATCAGATAGTACTATATATATTACACAAGAAAGTGATCTGTAAAATGAGACTGGTGCAGCGCATGACACCACACTCAGACAACAAAAAATGGAGGGGCATGATGAACTCTGCTGATGAGTCATTTGAACTTATAGTGTTTGAGAATTGGGTGTTTCGCAATGTTTGCTTCAACAGTTTTTACCAGCTCTGGTGTCCACTCAACCAAGTGCCTGCTCTGTGACTCGTTTGAAAAGGTATGTTCGGCGACCATTTGCAGGTAGCTCTCTGAGCAAGTCACGGAGAGTGAGTTGCAAACACGTTGCATCGTTCCTTTTGGGTTTTTGACAAAGCTCGAGTGATGAATCGTTATGTCGTTCAGGCCGGCCTGCTTCATCATGTCCAGTACACTTTCCACCTGTACAAAGTAGGCCTTGATCTGTTTCCGCAGGGCATCAATGTTCCGGTACTTGTGTGTTACGTTTGTCGTCTGTTTCACGTGATCGTTGTAGAGGAGCATCGTAGCAATGTTGTCGTAGGGATTTCTCACAACGTGTATCGCGTACACAGGGACCCCAGCGGTGGAGCAAAGTTGTCGATACACAGAAACAAACTTATCCTTGTTCCGTCTGTATACCTGTGCTGTCATTCCACCGGCCTTGTCCCCTATCATTGTAATGCCCCCCTCATAAGTACCTTGGTACCAACTTGGCACCTCTAGACTGTATCCTTTTTTCTTGATCCCGCCCTTCCCCTGCCTGAGGCCAGCTTGAGCAGAGAAGTGGGAGCTGTTGAAGAGTGTATTGAACAGGAATTCCCGTCGGTTGTTGAACAGATCTGGAGTCTCTGCCCACCGGTTGAACAGTGCATACTCGTGAGCGATGACGACGTTCGGATGTGCGTCCAGAAAACTGGCCACGATGCTGTGCCCGCTGCGGGCGTAGCCGACAAAAAACAAAAAACCGTCCACACTCTCGACGACGTTGCTCGGGAGCGGATCAAAACTGTAGTTCTTTTGTCGCTTCTTGTTCGGTGTCTTGGTCGATACGATCCCCGCGGATCTGTAGGTAGCAGAGCGCCGCCTCGGAGAATCTCCGTCGCTTAGAGCAGGTCCGTACCGACGGCCGTCTACGCTCCATTCGACCGCAAGAAGGAACAGGAGGGCCAGAGCGGCCAGGAACACGACGAGTCGAATCTCCAAACGCAGCATTACATCGGTGCATAAGGTGGTCTGCAGCGTGTTGAGCTCAGGAGCGATGCCTTTCAGCAGTGTAAGGAAGCAACATTGTGCCAAATTGCACGCCAATCCCGCACTGACGCACGCCACACCCGACGACCGACGCGACAGAGCGACCGGCTTTGGTCACGCCCCCCGGCCGGTATAGCTCACCGACTACTTCTGCGCATGCTTGGGAATTGGTTTGACGAGAAGACAAGACCATCCTTCCAAGAGAGTGATGGACTGAACCATTGCTACACATTCTGTGGGTGTTTCACCTCCCCCCACACACCAGTGACACACTGCACCCCCCAGAGGTAACTAACCAGAGAAAGTAAAACTTAGCCAGCATAGAGTGAAACCTCAAAATAAGGAACCAAAATTAATGATTTTTAAAATCTACATGAGCCCACCTAATCACAGTTGCTTTCCTCAGTACCCTCTTTGCCATTCTTCCTCTCTGACGGTAAGCTTTGTATAGTACTTAGCAAGTAAACAAAAAAAGTGTGGAATGTAGGGATACCATAAAAAGCAAGGAGACAAAACAGGGATGACCTGGGCATGTGATGCACTAGTACAATAGGATGATTGTTACATCTTGTAACTGACATTTCTTGCTCATTCAATACAAGCCCTGTATTGTCGCCACTATTATTCATGACATGAGTTTTGAATAGTGTAGTGTGAGAAGACTGGCAAACAAATTCTATAAAGAAAGCAGCATTGTAAAACCGGTTATATGAGTGAACATTGAAGTAAAGACAGTCACGATTCAAAACTGAGGACCTGTCAGAGAGGGCATTTGCTACCTGTCTTACGTACATAGGAAACGAGTCATAGCTGCACATCATACGATAGAGATCACTCGTGCTTTGCGACAATAATATAGGGCTTGTGTGGAGTAAAATTTACATGAGCAAGAAATGTCAGTTGCAAAATCATCCCATTGTACTACTGCATCACATGCCCAAGTCATCCCTGTCTTGTCTCCTTGCTTTTTATGGCATCCCTACATTCCACACTTTTAATTCGCATAATTTTTATTTACTTGTCTCCTTTCCTTTTTTTACGGCATGCACATGCATTGGGGCATAATGTCCATATAAAAAGTAACATGTATTGGAATTCTTATGTCTATAGTAGGGGGCAGTATTAATGAGAGGGAGATTAGAGGGGCTAAGTAAAGCTGTTATTGTATAAGACATTTAACAAGGTGGTAGATTTAAAAAAAGTATTTGCATGGGAAAAGTGATGCTGGGTCTAGATTAATGTTTAAATTCAGGTCAGGCACGCATGGGGAACTGGCATAAGGGGAGGGAGGGGATGAAGGAGTGCCTGTTGTGTGATAAATTTGGTTCTTTTGCTTGGCCTTGTTAAAGGTTTATTTCGGATGTTTGGGAGCTAAGAAAGGTTAGGTTATATGGTGATAATCCCTGTGTAGCTATATACAACAGATCCAGTCTCAGATTGTGTCTGGGGAGCTGCAGGGTGTCGCTGGTGGAAGGGATGAGTTGAGGTGTCTGGGAGGTGAGACAGACACCTCATGTTCATATGGTGTATGTTCGTTTATTAACGGTTCAGCCCATTGCTCTGGGTGCGTGGTCTATATATGGCCATAGTGCTATGGCAGTCACCTGAGTATTATTATTATTATTACATGTAAACAAAAATTGTTTGCTCTGTCACGACCTGTCATGGATTCCAATCTTTGTGCAAAGTTGATCTCCATACCTTACCTGGTTTTTGAGATATGAAACTGAACAACAAAACCACAACAACAAGAAGAAAATTGAAAAGCTATTTCTTGGATATATGCTCTTTGTGACGATACAAATTAGTCTGATGTGTCAAAAGTTGGAACTGAAATAGAAAAGTTAAACATGAAAAGAACCCTCGACGAACTGCGCATGCGCGATACTGCTAATTAATGGTAGTCTAGTCTCCCGCGCGCTAACAGCTCGCGGAGAGTCTGACACGGGCTAGCTACAGTAGCAGATAGAATGCGGGAGTCGATAATGCCATTCGTTGTGACTTCCTGAGCCCCCAAGGTACAAAGAGCGAGCAGATCAGGTCACGGTAAGCCCAGTGAATGTTGGCTTTTTCGCTTGTTTCTTGTTTCACGGCATATCTCTCCAACGCAGTCGTTGCAGGAAATTCGCCACAAATTTCTGACCTTCGTTACCCGTTAAGTATTTAGTATGGTTTGTGAGACGAAAACACATTCGAGAAGTGAGATTGAAAGTAACAGACGGACAGACAGACAACCCAACTACTGTATAACCCTCGCTGCGCATGCGCGCCGAGGGTTAGGTGAGCTAACCCAACAATTTCGTGTTCAATTACTTCAATATCTAACAGGTGGAATCATGTGTAGACCAGTTGGCCAGCTAGCGAGTCGTAAATAAGTCAGTGTGCATCACGTTACTACACACAATGGTAGCTAGCTATTATACTTACTCTCTCTCCCCGTTAGCATGTTGCAATGAATGATGCGCCAGAGGTGCATTTTACTCCACACTGAGGCCCCAGGCCCAGGTAAAGGGTGTACGACTATACTAATCCCCGAATTCTACCAAACAACCAAGCGAACGAACCACCCTTTGCCTGTTATATCGCATTCGCAGCGGCTCGACGGTTCAAAGGCTGCGGTTTTATTTGCGGCTTTAGCTTATTATACTCGCAGCTACCGCCACGCAGAGCTCATTTTAGGACGAATTTGCGGAAAATGCTGCTCTGCTGTGGCATAAGGCCAAAAAGAACCGTGGTTGCACCAGCCCCTCCATCTCCCTACCCCCCACCACCGGCGGAGCTCTACGACTCCGATGCAAAGGACCAAAGTTATTTCAGCGAACTGTCCACCTTCGCTGAGATAAAGATGCCGAAACGCCCGCGGAGCTCCTGCCAGCAGGTCATCAACACGACGCCCTATTTCGGGCCGTTCGCCGGTCGAAGAGTGACTTTTGTTGTAGAAGAATCTAGAACGACTGTTTTGGTGGACAACCAACATATAACAAACCGGTTAGATTTTACGCAGGGTCGAAGTGGCAGATCCATCAAAGATAGATGTATAGCTTTCCTTCACGCGACAGGTCGAGACGGCGCCCACTGCGAGTATAATGTCCCTTCCCCAAAGCCACCAACACTGAAGTTTTTTTGCGAGAGACGCATATGGCTCAGCGGTGAAACGCCACTGGGGATGCCGCTGGCGGAGGCTCGCAGGTTCAACCAGTATCCGAAGCAGACCCTGAAAGTAAACGTATGGCCGTCGTCCGTTGTGCGCGCTCAGCCGATGGCGAAGAAACTCAAAATCAGCGTGCCGGTTTGTCTCTCTTTCGGCGAATTAGAATACTTTATGCGAGAAGCGCTTTACCTGCAGTGGTCGCATGCGGCTCTACATTTACGCGAACCGGAGGGGATCTATCCACTGCAACCGTCAGACCCTCTCAACTCCCATCACACGGAGCTGGAGTGCTTCGTCCGAGTCCAGCCCGTCTGTCTGACTACACCGCGACCGTTTCTTCTCCCCATCTCCTTGATTGGCATAGGGACAGGCGAAGTCAGAGTCACTCCTGCAACGACAGTGCTTGAGCTCGAATGTGAGATCGCAGAGCTCTTTGGTCTACAGCAGGGAGACTTCGTCTACATCCCAGCCCTCTTTTCTTCCCAAGTTAGGGAGTCGTTTGGCCTTGGAATGTTCTTCAGTGCCAGCCGAAGAGAGGCGGATGCAATGGCTCTCATTGACCAGTCCAGGCGATTTCCCATTGCCTTGAAGGACCCAACACTCACGATTGACCACCGCCAATTGTCCCTCTACAGCCTAACACTCAGGGAACTTGGGTTTCTTATTGACTCCCCGCCACTGGTATGTTTCTGCGTCAATGGACCTACTGTCCCCATCTCCTTCCGGGCGACTGCCAATGGCAGGGATGCTGCGAGTCACATGAGAGTGACAATGGACACCAGAATCATCAGCATAAATCTGAAATGGACGACATCAACTCTTCTGAAATACGTCGAGTGCGTCAGTCGGTTCCCTAACTCTAGACTTATCCACAGAAACACAGAAGTCCCCCATAATCAACCAATAGAGCAGTTATTTGCCCGACAATGGGTTGTCAACGACCCTAGGGGTAGAAAGGCAATATCACCCAGTTGTATTAGAATTGTGTAACGGTCTATATTTTTGTCTCTCTCATACAGTCAGTGTTTCCATTTTTGTCTGTCTCAATCAGTGTTTCCATTTTTGTCTCTCTCAATTGGTGTTTCCATTTTTGTCTGTCTCAATCATTGTTTCCATTCTTGTCTGTCTCAATCAGTGTTTCTAATGGTGCATTTTGTCTCAATCTGTGTTTTACGTCGGTCTCAACCTGTATTTTTAACGGTGCATTTCTGTTTGTCTCGACTCTCAATAGGTTTCTCCCACCTCAATCGCAGTGCAGAATGCGCATGCGCGGCGCGCTGGTATAATTTGCTCGTGTGAACATAAAGACTCTGACTCTGACGGCAGACGGCTCGCTACTTCAGAGCGAGTAAACAGCTGCTGTAACTTCATCAGCAGCCTGCTAGACTGCTGTAGCTAGACGGTTTTCACTCGATTGTACACTCAGCGGTAAGGAGAGCCTGAGCGAGCGATGGATTCTCATGGGTCATGGCGCGGCGAGGGCGGGGAGAGTGAGAAGTGGGGGTGTGTCTTCATAATTAGCGCTCAGACCCCGCCCTCTCCTTTCTTGGCAGCGGACATACTACAGTCTAGTCACTCTCCCCTCGCTCTCCATCGCAGTTATTATGGCTCAGTCTATAAACGAGGGCTGGGTCGCTGGCTGGAGGACTATACACCCACGGTGAGTGTGTATTCCCACCAAAATAAAGCTACACCAGAGCTCGTTCTTCAGATCCCCGACTCCCTTACTTTGGACTATCTAATGAGTTCAGGCTTCAAGACAGACGATCCTAGAGTGTAAGTTATCCTGATGGTCACTTGTGCCGTTGACAATGTGGGAGGGGGGAAAATGTCAGATCTGTTGTACTGAATCGGCATGTGTCAACAATGAGGTAGCTGCTAGCGGGGCAGTGGTAGTCAACTACGCCCTGGACCACTCTTTCCCCCAAGGAATAAAGAAGAGCTGCTCGCCTAGGTGGGATTCGAACCCATGCCACTCTGCAATCAGGAGAGAGTTCTATGTTGTAATATTATGGTGGCCTATAAATGAAATACTAATCGGATTGCTCATTTATGCATGATCATGTAATCTCTGAAGGTGAGTATTCTTACTCACATTTATTTTTAGGCGTAGCTTTTTACGTGAATTTTACCAGTTTTGAACCAACTTCACCTATATATTATAATTATATATATTATAATTATATATATAGCCTCCTTCATGAGACTACAAGTTCCATAGCATAAGGTGGTAGGCAGTTGGTGGATTCAGTGAGGGTTCGTATCACATTGAAAAACCCTAGTTTGTGTAGTGCAGCACACTTGTGTATTATACTCACTCACTTATGCTACAACTCTCAAGGTTGACATGTTTTATGAAGTGTGTGTGCTTTGTAGAGCTTGCAGGCAAACATGCTTGTGTATAATGGTTAGCTATATTTCCCAAACCGAGTGGCTAAGCTTCTCATCTACAAGAAGAAAGTAGGGTCGGAACCCCACCCCCACCCCACTTTCCTATAGTCAGCGTAAAGCGTAGTATCTCTACAGTTCTTTTTACAACTCTCTGCGAGATTTCAAGGGCATCTTCCAACTTTACCACTGCAAAACTGGGCCATGAAATGCAGAGGTAGATGTTGAAAGCCTGCATTCCTGAAATGTTAATTGAAAATTGTGGTGATTCATGTTGACTCACATGATCATCCTCTGGGGTTGACCAGTGGTCTAGCAACATAAACTGTGTGGGTGAGAGCGGGGAGCTAGCGCTTGGCCTATATTGCGCAAGTCTAATCCCCAGCAAAAGAACAAAGTGGCCATATGTTAGTGGTATCTGTGTAAACTGCCCTTATCAAACCACAGACATGGATACAAACCACTAAGAGCTGCAGGTTTTAGCCTGCACTTCGCCTATGCTACCCTGCATCTGACAAAAAACGATTTTTGGGCCTTCTAAATTATACTTGCCTTTTCTATATACATAAATTGATATTTGTGTACCTATTAGTGATGTATAGAGACATCTGCACACTTCAGCCACAAAGAGTTCAATGACGTAATATACATTATCTCTTTAAGACACAAAATCGGGTTCTGTGCTCTATATACTGGGGTGTCGCCGATTTTATCAAACATGCTGACGTAGCACATCCATCCACATTAATACCAGATCCTATTTAGCCCAGAGGAGAGGTTCTCACTCACAAGCAGCAAGGTGTAATAGCAACCCAACATACAAAACTGAGGTGCTTGCACATTCTTCCAGCTCCCACAAATGATCCTGTGGTTAGATAAACAGGACACAGTGTATGCAGGTCAAGGGCTCTCCTATCTTGCCTTTTGGGCTGTCCCTGGGAAAGTCCCTTTATCCTGTAGCCCCTTGGCTGTCCTTGGGCTGAAGTGAATATTTTTTTATGCTAAACTCTTGTTTGCTACCAGTTTTGCTGAGTGTTTTAACACCAGACTGTTAGTTACTGTGTGTGGCGAGCGCCTTCTTGGCTGCAAACCAACTCAGTGTTCCTTCGGCATATTATTATAATTATTATAACAAGAAACAAAATAGTCTTTGTTGCTGAAACGCTGTGCACAATACTTCCTCCAGGTACACGAATTCTAAATATTCCTCAGAAGCTAAGCGTTAGCACTTGTCTCTCTGTCTCCAGGGACTATGTTGGTGGTGTTGCCATCACCCGAACCATCTTTATAGAGCCATTTGTTAATGAGGGTGGTATAATCCCTACCTGCGTCCCTGTGTTGATGTGTTCATCAGGGTGGTAAAATCCCTACCTGCGTCCCTGTGTTGATGTGTTCATCAGGGTGGTATAATCCCTACCTGCGTCCCTGTGTTGATGTGTTCATCAGGGTGGTATAATCCCTACCTGCGTCCCTGTGTTGATGTGTTCATCAGGGTGGTATAATCCCTACCTGCGTCCCTGTGTTGATGTGTTCATCAGGGTGGTATAATCCCTACCTGCGTCCCTGTGTTGATGTGTTCATCAGGGTGGTATAATCCCTACCTGCGTCCCTGTGTTGATGTGTTCATCAGGGTGGTAAAATCCCTACCTGCGTCCCTGTGTTGATGTGTTAATCAGGGTGGTGAAATCAGTTCTGCATGCAGTAGTAGACACATGCAGATCCCCTCTCACACTGTTTCCTCAGGCCCAGATCAAATAGTCTACTGAGACTAGATAATAGGGGTGTCCAGACTGCTTCAAGGTGGAGCATTAATGCTTGTGATTAATTGTGTGGCATGCCCAGCACCATCTGCACAAGCATGTGAGATTAAACTCAAGTCCAGACCAATCAAAGGTGAAAAGACCACCCCCTATCTCTGCACTAGATAAAAGGCTGGTTTTGCAGAGTGGGTGTTGTTTGGACAAGGGTTCCTCGGTGGATTGTAGTTAAGGGCCCATAACTCGGGAAGCATTTATCGTGGTGGCATGCCCAGTGCCATCTGCACTGGGCATGATAGATTGAACCGCAGCAATGCTTAGATATGCACAGTACACATGTCCCTAGCCCTAGGCCCCTCTCATTCTTCCCCTCAGCCCAGACCAATCAAAGATAAAACGGCTCCACAGTTGGACTAAAACAACAGTCCGATAGTAGTGGCTGAATGACCAATAGTGGTCTCCTGCCCGCTGTATAGTCCTAGTGTGTATATAAACACTAGTGGTTGTAGTAAACCAGTAGCTGTTCCTAGCCCACACATATAAGTACGTTAGCGCTGACATGGATGGCTCTCTTGACTGGGTTACCTAGGATTGATGAATCAATGCATCTCGCTCCTTATCTTAAGCCTGATAGACAGAAGGAATGACTTCTGTTGGACTAAATGCGGTTCAATCTATATTAGAACCGCAGCAATGGTTGGGATGGTCTAACTCACATACAGCTAGAACATTGTAGCTACCCATCACAAAATCCCACATTCAGACGACTAGGTAGGCTCTCTATGCGACCAACTCTCCCGGAGCCAGCCCTTTCTTAGAGATGGTCAATGTATACTTGCAAGATTATCATACACAGTGCACTTGCCAAGGAAACAAAAGGTGAATGCCCAGTAAGAAAGAAAGGCAGAAAGAAAAATCAGCTCTACCAGTGGGATTCGAACCCACCACCTGTTGTTTCCTTGGCAAGTGCACTACCACAGCTATGGGAGAGCTGCAGACAGTAGGCAGCGGAAAAGAGCTCTTATCCAACTCGAGAGATTATTCGACTCCTTAGTGTCCTCTATCTTCTCATGTAAAATGGCAGCAAAAACATGTTCTCACCACGTTCTCATGTGGGTGGCTAGTAAAAACAGCAGTATAAACTGTGGCATAGATATGCACACACACGCACACCCCATGTATGATAATCTTGCAAGTATACATTGACCATCACTATGAAAAGGGCCGGCTCCGGGAGAGTTGGTCGGGCATAGCGAGCCTACCTAGTCACCTGAATGTGGGATTTTGTGATGGGTAGCTACAATGTTCTAGCTGTATGTGAGTGACGAAAAATTGAATGTCATTCTAGCTTAATATGTGTGCTGCCTACATACGCTCACTCATACATGCTAGTCAACACCTTAAAGTTATTCACGTGCTCGTGCAATAAAAAGGTCCACCCTAGTTACTTGGCCTTTGGAGCCAAAGAGCCTGGTGGTGGGAGATATGACCTGGGCAGGGAAGCCAAGCAGAGGCTGGGATTGTGGCGAGCTTGCGCATGTCTTGGTCCAGCCAGCTGGACTGGCTTCCATCCCAACCACACCAGACCACAGGCTAAACCTCTACCCAGGGCCACTACACTGGAGCTGTAGCCTTGTTCTGGGGCTCTGCACAAATCTAGTGACTCGTAGGAGGGGGCCCAAAATCTTGGGAACCTGAGCTCTAGTCTTGTTCTGAGGCTCTGCACAACTTGCTTCTCAATGTACATAAGTTTGGTGACTGGTGTGTAAGCCTGGATCTTTGGTTCTAGAGCTCTAGCCTTGTTCTGAGCCTGTGCACACTTTTTTCTAAACCGGACCTAGAATATTGGGTCACTAACCAGGGAGAACCGCTCTAGTGCTTCTGAGGCTTTGCACAACTTATTTCTCGATGTAGTGCGTGGTAAGCCTGGATTCACAATCTTGTTTCACTAAAAAACCAGGGCCACTGCACAAGTATAGCCTTGTTCTTTAATTGTGCACAACTTTTTTCTCAACAGGATTCAGCATCTTAGGTCGCTAGCCAGGACCAGCCGCTCACTAACCAGTTCACTTACTTGAGCTATAGCCTTGTTCTTGTGTTCTGGATTGTAGACCGAAGGGTGAGTTGTGATTCTGGGGTCATCTATTGACCAATGCCACTGCACAGTAGAGCCTTAGCAGTTTCCTCTTTCTTACTGGTGTACTTACAAGTGCCTGCTAGATATGGATCCAGAGTATTGCTTTTTTCAAGCCCTTAATCGTACAGACTTGCACACACCCTAATGAGAGTGGGGCCACCATTCTTGACATGTTGGCTGAAGTCAGCAAGGGAAAGGGGCATGTCGTTTGTGGGTGAAATGGTGAGAAACGGCGGTTTATATTTTATGATTTCCTCATTAGAGGGACACCACAGTAGAGTGTGTGGTACATTTCCAATGTACGGTATAATATTTTGGTGGCCTTATGTTCCCCACACCCTGGTCCGGTGTGTGTATATGAATTATAACTTGTACACTGTGTCATTGCGTTGAAGGTTTGAACCCCTACCAACTGAGTTGCACTGGTAGCTCAGCTGGTAGAGCACTCACGTATAGTATATAGTGCAGAGTGTCGTGGGTTCGAATCCCACCTGGGTGTAGTTAACCCTCGGCGCGCATGCGCAGCGAGGGTTACTGTAGTTGTCGACGGAGGTCAGAAAATATGTGGCATTTTCTCTGAAACTGCTCGTTGCAGAGCTAGAGTGTTTTCCTGTTCGTATGGTACGGCAAGGGCGGCCATTTTAACAACGCGCATGTGTGTATACACCAAAACGCACGCGACTCCGAGGCGGCAGGTGGCCAAAGCGGCGCACGCTGATTGGGACAGCACATTTCTCTGTGAGACTAGACTGAGAAGACGGTTGAGTTCAGTAAGTATGCCTCCAACTATATAAGGCGTTTGAATTGTAGCTCACTAGGTTAGGCTTGGGAGGAAAGAATAATCTTATCTATACAACAATTCTTCCAGACCTGGTGATACCATTGCCCCACCCATTACTTTACATAATTGTGCGTGTGTGTTCACTATTATCACTGCGCCCGAGGGTTTGCACTTCAGTGCCTTTCATTGCTGTCATTGTTGATGCATGTGCTAAGTGCCAATCATCGAAGCAACCTTAGCTAGCTGCATAGCCATCTAAATTGTGTGATTAACCTTCGGCGCGCATGCGCAGCGAGGCACGTTTTCTGCCACCACGCGCAACAAACAGGTAAAAAGCGACACCAACGGGTTCAGTGCTACACTGACTTTAATAAAGTAAAAGTGCCGCATTCAGAAGTTATGGCGTGAAAACCAAGAATATGAAAAGCACTGAAGTGCAAACCCTCGGCGAACTGCGCACGTGTGGTACCACTAATTGATGGGCTGGGCTTTTAGTATGCGTTTATGCGTTCCCTGTACACATAAAGCCACTGACACCGTTACTGCACGCCTCAATTTTCGACAGTATTCATGGACCACATCTATAAGCTTCTGTAAGTGACTTACACTAACACCCACGAAGTCATTGGCAAACAAAGTCCTTCGAGTCTCTGACCAATACTTCAATTGATCCTGAGCTTGGCCTCCTCCTGTTGAGGGGGGTGAGCAAATCAAAATTTCAGGGGAGGAAAACTTTGGTAATAAACCCTTGGCACACACACCAGCGAGGGTTGCGGTGTATACTTGGTCAGTGTGTCTGGTTGTCTACAGCAACAGCACTACAGGATATGAGGCGACCTCTAATCGACAGCAACGGCTTCAGGGCTACACGAGTGCGTGAAAAAAGAACGATTGCATTCAAGAGATGTGCCGTGAAAACAAGCGAAAAAGCCAATAGCATAAATAGCACTGGCTTACCTCGACCTGATCCGCTTCCTCTGTATGAGTATATAGTACTGTGCATGGGTATAGTTCCTATAGTTTCTAGTGTGCTAATGGTTTGCATCTTAGTGATTTTCACTTTATGCCCCACGCACAAAGCTTTAAAATTTCAGTCTCTCACCACTCTACTCATTCACCATGCTCTCATCCAGAGTTCGACTCATTTCACTGGCAGCGCAGAAGTTCATCTCGGAGGTGGCAATGGATGCTGTCCAGCACTCCAAGAGACGGGGAGCCAACCAGGGCTCCAGGAAAGGAGGGAAGGTGCGCCTCTGCCTGCTCTGTAGTTCAGGATTAATTCTCTACCCAGGCTCTACCGTTTCATTATGCATAAAAATATTATATAAGAAGTCTCTTATAGTCCTCTTTCTTACACTACAATGAATGCCATGCGTGAGCAGTTCAATATTTCACATATTTTCCCGTGTATTTAGAGTCACGACTGTAGTGTAGTGTCCATGCAGTGCCCGTCACATATAAATGTACTATAATAGAAATTCCTGCATTGAAGCGACTGGTTCGGCTCGCTTCGCTCGCCAGTAAGCCTGTGCTGTTCAGCTATTACGTTTCATCAACATTGCAAGTATAAAGTATAGGAAAAGCCACAACTACAGAACTATGATCCTGGGCCACAGAGCACTACACACCTGTAGCGGATTGAACTCACACACGCACATGCACACACACACACTCGAACTTTGAACCTTTGCACATGGTCATTCTTCTAGAACATTCTTGTGGTGTAGTATAACACTACACACCTCATAGAATCAAAGATTACATCATGTTATTATTCCATTTTCTTGCAGGACCGTAAGCTGATTCTGACACTAGAAGATCTGGCCCCTGCCCTTCATGAGTTTGGCATAACCATCAAGAAACCTAGCTACTACACATAGACAGACGCAGCACCACACACGCTCTCATCATCACAACTCATTGATTTTTAGTCATCAAATGTTGTTGGTAATACCAATAGTAATTGCAGACTTTGACAAGCTGACAAGAAAATTATCGTGTCTATTATTGATTGTACCACTGGAAGAGGTGTGAAGAGTGTCAAAAAAGAGGCCAAAGGCGAACAAAATACTCCCAAGAAAACTCTTCTTGTGATTATGCACATGCACTGCATGCTTAAAGCATATCGTGCATGCAGGGTAAGCTTCCCCGTTCAGCCCCTCATGTTGTATATATGTACACCATGAGGGGCTGAATGGCCCTAATGGTAATGGATAGCTCAGAATGTTACAGCCAATTGACTTTGAGAATTTGAACACTCGCCCGCACAAGCAACCATTAATATTTGGAATCTGCTCACTACTATACATATACAATAAGGTAATGCCTTCCTAATCTTCAATTATAGCTCACTATTCACTCTGCACTTTGATATAATTATACTAACTTCATTATTTACGGCCATGTATCACTAAGTACGGTAGTATGTACTTAGTATATATTATATATACTTAGTATATAGGGATGACACAAGTTGTCCTGCATTATGCATTATGCCAATGCATTTGAGATTTTCATATTTCACTTTTATACAAGGATGGTATCGTGCCTTGTATTATACCTGTCCCAAGCCCCTTCTCCTTTTTCATCCAGTATTTTTTGTTATCTATGACTATGAGCGATTTCGAGCCTTTGATTTGACACCAAGATGACCACTGCATGGTAAAGTAAACACAGGAATAGAGGAAGAAAGAGGAATTCTTATAATTAGCTATAGAGACAGGTTTTGGAGAACAGGTCTAACTGGTTTAGGGCAGACCAATATGGAAGCTGAGTAAGTTACACAGGCAGCTTCCATAGTTTCAGGTATTCTTTGGAGTGGCACCTCAGCTGGTAGGGGTTCAAATCGCAACACAACCCCAAACCTCAATACTATGGTACAGAATAGTCTCACTTAATATTATTATACGAACACACCAGGGTATAAATTAATTTAACCATCAAAGATGCCCAACTCCAAACTAAGTGTAATTATACAGTGGAACGAGGTGCAGGTGAGGTAGCAAGGCAAAGGCAAAGTGAACATACTACACCATATATAACACTAAATGATTTCACTAAGGATTTTAGCAGGACTAACAAAATGAGGGGTGGTGTTGAAAATGCTGTTATTCTGTTCTTCTGTGTGGCAGTGAGATGATTGGAAGAAAAAGGCATCTTCTTGTTTAACTGGTTCAGGAGAGACTAATATCTGCATAGTTATCATGACACCTGTACAATGGGAAGAACATCTTCTAAATATTATTTGACTGAGTGAGTATTTCATATGGACACCTTGAGCACCACAGAATTCCTGGAACTAATGAGATTCGTGGAGGAGCAATATCATACGGTGGATGATATCAAGCTGATTTTCATTCTCCCCTTGACTATTTCCACTTTCAGCTTCCCTACTGCTCTCTCCAGCTTGAGCTTCCCCACTGCTCCCCCCAGCTTGAGCTTCCCTACTGCTCTCTCCAGCTTGAGCTTCCCCACTGCTCTCTCCAGCTTGAGCTTCCCCACTGCTCACGCCTCGCCCAGCAAGCTCGTTGCCACTAAACGGTTCAAGGGGTTTGAAGGCCCACCAGGGAAAGAGTCCGAGCGTAACAAAGATAGTTATTGCCCCAAGTCCGACTACTGAAGGGTGATAAAACCGCTGCACAACAAGCAAAACTGCACAGTAGAACACAAAGAGGGTAGCTAGTTACCCTCGTTTTCCTGGACATGCACAGAAAGCGTAGTTATTATTATACTGTGAACAAAAGAATCATTATGCCACATTGAGGAAAATGAGAAAGAGTTTATATTTAAAGAGATGTCAGCCAAGATGCAGCAACAGACAGCTCCAAAGCTACCCAGACGGAGGCTAAGCAAATGTGTGGGCTGACCCATGGCCAACTCCTGAAAAGCTATTATCCGCAAGTTGACAACATGAAAGTGCAATCTCTTTTTATTATGTCATCCTCTGGATTCTTTTGCATAGTAGATGGAATTAGCTGAGTGCAGACCCCAAATTTTACATAGCGACCAGGGATACAGCAAGTTATGAAGCACAGGCAGGAATCATTGTAAATCACTGCTAATATGAAAAGCACTGAAGTGCAAACCCTCGGCGCACTGTGACGCGCACGCGTAAGTAAACGCATGCGCCGTACCACTAATTGATGGGCTGGGTTTAGTTTTAGCTGTTACTCGCGGTCTCTTGCCAGCTCGCGCAGAGTTTGACGCGGGCTAACTACACTACTAGATAGCATGCGAGAGGCGATACACGCCCTGCGTTGCATCTTCTGGTGCCTCCGAGGTACGCAGAGCACGCGGATCGATCAGACCGCGGTAAGCCGTCCCGTCCGTTGTGTATTTGCATATTGGCTTTTTCGCGCTCTAGCTTTGCAACGGAGCAGTTTCAGAGAAAACCCCACAAATTTTCTGACCTTCGTTGCCCGTTGAGTAGGTCGTATCCTTTGTGAGACGAACAAACACCCGAGAAGTGAGATTGAGAGTAACAGACAGACACACACGCACACACACACACAGACAAACGTAACCCTCGCTGCGCATGCGCGCCGAGGGTTAAATATAATATGCTATTCTGTTCTTGTTCTGTCTGACAGATTGACCATTGGAATGGAGGAAGAGAGAGGCATTTTCTTGGTTTTGGAAACAGGTCTAGGAGAGTTTAGGAGAGGCTATAATTATCATGACACTATGATTAATGACGGGAAGAACGTCTTCTAGCTAAACTATGGCTGAGTGAGTGCTTCATATAATTATATGGACACCTTGAGTATATAGCTACTGCATAATTCTATATGTATATATGTAATGTCAATTAACTCCAGAATCAACAGTTAACTATGACAACCGACTACTTTAGCATTATTCAATACACCTAATGTATATCCCCACTGTGTATGTAGCTAGCTAATAATCATCCTTTTAGTTCATGATGCTTAATCTTTTTATTCCTCTCGATATCCGATGGAGAATTGGTGGAGCAATATCATACGGTGGATGTTATCAAGCTTAATATCTTCATTCTCCCCTTGATCATTTTCATTGCTCCTGCCTTGCCCTGCAGGCTTGAACCTTTCAAGGGGTTTGAAGGCCCACCAGGGAAAGAGTCCAAAAGTGACAAAGATTGTTATTGCCCCAAGTCCGACAACTGAAGAGTGATAAAACCGCTCACCCCGCAGGAAATCAAAAGTGGTGTTCCTTTGGTTGGTTTCATGAAGACTTGAAACAATGGCTACTATTACCACGATAATCAAGACTGAAATCCCAATTTGAAAACAATGTATAATGCGAATGAAGAACACGGACCTGTCCGGTGCTCTAACTTTCTTAGAAATAGCGAGGAAGACGGTGAGCAGTGAAATAGTCGCGAATATGATAGTTTTCATGGTACCGTACGCCACACCGAGGGCAGGGAGGGGACTGAGGCGAGCCAGATAGCAGATTACTTCGAGATCGTAGGTACTGTCATTGAGGATCAGATATTTCTGGACTTCCTGGCACGGGACGGCCTCTCCCTCCTCCTCGTCAATGATCTCTTGGACGTCGGGCGGGACGTCGGTGGTGGAGAGAAGGAAACAGCGCGCGTCACTGTCTCGCACGTTCAGGTCGAGGCAGGTCCCCGTCTTGCGATAAAGAACGCCATCCGAGAACACGGTAGCGAACCAGAGAACGGCAATACTGCAGAGGAGGATGAAGTAGATGTGTACCCACACCCTGGCGAGTCCATTTTTCAGTTTTCCCGTGAAAAACTCATCACCCAACTGCTCATTTCCGAGAAACACTATGTTCACCTTTTCCTCGCTTCTCTGGGAGAAAGCTATGGCGGACGTGAAGACATTTTCGAACAGGGGGCGTAAGAGAGAAAAGAAAGAGTTTTTCTTCCAGTGTGCCAGCAGGATGACGACGAAAATGATGGCAATGGTCGCAAAAACGATGGAGCAAATGACCAAGAAGAAGACGAGCTCCGTGAAGGCGTATGCAGTTCTTGATGTCCACTCCAGTACCATGATTCAGTTTGTCGAATGTAAGAAACAGCAACTAGTTCACTGACAAAAGTTCTCTCAGCGCAGGCAGTTGCAGATACGCCCACTGGCGCTTCTCATGTTTATGCCAATTGCGCAAGCCGCTTGGGAGGTGCGCGCATCACATCACTATGACTTAACCAACCAGACGCATAATGACCGAGAGGGTTAGATTGTGCCAGACTCACATCAAGACTGAGAGAGACCTCGCCGAGGTAAACAACAACAACAACAGTAATGTAAACAAAGCAAAATGTTCTGATGCACATAGGCTGCTCAGGCGAGGATCGAGAGGAAGAGTGACAACCGGGGGTGATGCAGCGATAGTTGACTGGGTGGATGTATGGCCAGGGGCAACAGGAGCAACCAGCCAGAGAGGTGTATTGGTCACTTCTTGGTCTCTTAATGGAGTGTGTCAGTACGTACAAGGGTTAATTTTTGAAATGTTATATACTAAAGAGCGCACTAAAGAACAGGGCCCAATGAAATAATGCAAATTAGGTTTCCGCTTTTAGTAAAATTGAATACTGCCACATTCCCTTTAATATATATTAATAAGCACAAAATCGGATAGCATACATTATCTCTCAGTTTAATGTTGGTATATATACAAGTTCTATGATCAATTGTGCAGGGAAGATAGCTATCTGTGTTTACCGGCATGATGAGCTAAGTCTGCTTTCAATGAGTGCCGTTATAAATTCTAGCTATAGCTAAATGAATGAACACTCAAAACAGCGCATGTAGTATTATCAGAGCATTGGTATAATTATAGAATATGCTCTATATGGGAGTGAAATCTCACGTGATGGCTCCAAGAACGCAAAACCAAGTCACTGACTCTAATTGTTATTATTCATAGTTCATTCATCGCATTCCACTATCCACCACCTTTGAACCTTCAAAATAATAATTATAATAAGACACAGCAAACATTATCGTAACAGTTGTTCCAGTACTCTCTATTGTCAAGAGTTAGCCGTGCACTGCACTGTTCACTTGAGTTTTTCGGTACCTGATGGAAAATTGGTGGAGGAGTATCATGTTGTGTATGGCGTCACGTAAATCTTCTCCTTCAAAGCAATCGTCGTCTTTGTCTGCCTCACCTTTCTTGACGTCCTTAGTTAGCTTTATTGCTCCAACTGGTAGGAGAGGCTTGAAGGCCCACCAGGGAAATAGTCCAAATGTGATGAAGATTGTTATTGCCCCAAGTCCGACGACTGAAGAGTGATAGAACTGCTCTCCTTTCAGGTAATCAAGTGCAGTGTTCCTCGAAACGCTCGATTCATGAATACTTGAAAGGACAATCACCATTATAACGATAATCACTAGGGAGATCCCAATTTGAATGCCGTGGATGATGCTAATTGTCTTTAGATGTCTAGAGGGTGCATCAATCTTCCTTGAAATGGCAAAAAAGACGAAGCCATAGCAAAGACTATCGTCTTCATGGTACCATAGGCCACACACCAAGAGCTGGCAGGGGACTGAGGTGGGAAATGTAGCACGTGACCCTCAGATCATACGTAGCTGCTGTTGATGATGATGAGATAGTTCCGCACGCGCTGGCAAGAAACGGCCTCTCCCTCTTCATCGTCGATTATCCCCTGCAGATCCGGCGGGATGTCGTCATTGCTAGGTAGCAAGAAGCAGCGAGCGTTGCTGTCTCGAACGTCCAGATCGAGGCAGGTACCGGTCTTGTGGTAGAGGACGGCGTCCGAGAACACCACGGCAAACCAGAGAACGGCGACGCTGCAGAGTAGCGTGAAATAAACGTGTACCCAGACTCTGGCGCCAGATCTTCTCAGTCTCCCCCTAAAGTATTTGTCATCTTGCTGTATTTGGCCAAGGAACACTATCTTTATATGTTCATCGTCGTTGTGCGAGAATGCTATCGCTGTTGTGAAGACGTTCTCAAACAGCGGGCGCAGCAGGGAAAAGAAAGTGATATTCTTTTTGAAGTGCAGCAGAAGAACCACAAGCACGATGGCGAAGGTGGTGAAGATAATGAATGAGACAGATGACGAGGAAGAACACGAGCTCTGTGAGGGCGTAACCGCTTCTTGTGGTCCATTCAAGTATCCGGCGCGCAGCCGAGAATTCTAGCACCAACTGCCTGAAGTCCTCAACCACGCGGTTCAAGAGCTTTCTCCAGTGGAAGTATAGATACTCGCTAGTACTCTGTTTTCATAGAGTCGCACTGGTGAAAGTTCCTGAACCGGTTGGCCTAACATGATTACACACACAGCGCGCATGCGTACGCGCAGGCCTTGTGGGCGGGCGAGCTTGCCTGCAACAGTGTATACGTACGTCGTCGCCAGCTATTTAGACATTCCGTCAGGTAAACCTGGCCTCGTATTACCGTGTGAAATCCCCAAGATGAAGTTCGTACTGTTGGCAGCGTCTCTAGCCGTGATTTTGTGCGTGAGCGCTCGCTCTTTCCCATTTCCTGGAGAAAGCAACCGAGGAACCGGACAAGGATGGGGTAACGCTGAAAACGAAGAACAGGTGAGTAAAATGATTTTCAGCCAAGTGAGAATTATAATGAGTAAAATAATACGAATAGAAATTTGATGGTGAGGCTCAGTGGTCTAGAGAGCCCGCAGCAGACTCGCAAGAAGAATGGCCCACCAAAGACAGGTTCCAGGGCCGCGAGATGGAAGAACCGGAGTGGGATAACAACGACCGTCTCCAAAACAAATTCGAAATCAAGAAGCAGCAGTGGCTCGCGCAGCAGTTGGCGTACGCTCAGTCCGTTCCTCAGGGAGGTTTTGCAGACATGAACGAGGAGGATGACGAGCCTTCGATGCTTGGACGTGAGAATGAAGTGGAGTTTCAGCGGAACCAGCTCGCGGCTAATGAAGCGGAAAAACACGCAGCGTTTCAGGATAATTTCTGGGGCAACAATGAAGCTAACCAGAACGATTTCGATGAGGACAGTGTAAACCTACAAGAAGACCGGGGACCTGACACAAATAAAGAATTTTCCCCTGACGATATCATGATCCAATTCTTCAACTCTCCTGGCGACCCTGATGATGCAACTCTGCAAGAACCAGATTGGAACGACCGAGATTTCTTGAAGGTATATATATCAGCATGTCATGTCAGCCATCGCGTTTAGCTATAATTGAATTTCTATTATGATATGCAGGAAGAATATGACAAAGGATTGATTCAGGAAACTTGGGATAATGCACACACTTCTTGGGATGAACTGATGGTAGCTATAATAATTATTATTATAACACAAATTATTCCACAGTTCAAGTTATATTGTTGTTTGTGTAATACCATAGGAACAGATGCGTGAAAGTGACCAAGAACAAGATAAGCCTGCTACTTTCAATGTGAGTTTCCCTTAGCAGAGAGAACATCGAAGTGCGATATCTAGCAAAGGATTGTGTTTCTTTCCTCTATGCTTACATAGGGCTACACATTCCACACTGTACGAAGAAACGAAAGTAGCACCGCATAGCATGCAAACTCACGCGGGAAATGCGTGTTGTAGAGGAGGCATGGGAGCTAGAGAGCTATGTACTGCCGACAGTCTTAGGTGAATAATATACATGAGATGAAGGTTAAGCCTTAGTGGTCCAGCACACTTAAATATTTTCTGCCCTGTCTGCACTATGTCTGAGTGCGTATGCGCTATGGGGTCATAGAGATATGACCACAGATGTATTCGTGTCATTGGAGTAAGCTAAAGATCACACACAAAATAGTTTACATAAGTGGAGGGGGTCTGGGAATGAGAAATGTTACCAGATTGTTCGTTATAAGCTGGAGAGCCCACGCATAATACAACCCCACTGTGGAAGATTTTCACAAACAACAATTTGTCCACCCATTACTTGGCTCAATTTCTATGGATATCATCCTCCTCCACAGCATAATTATCTCCTACACTTAAGAATTAGCTCAAGTTCTAAGTAGTATTGGTGATCCTCACAGCTTTTCTCACCCGCATGAAATTGTGTGTATAGCTATAGCTTATTATTGTTGTGCTACATTTGATCAGGAGGATGACAGTAATCGTGTTCCACTGGGCCCAGAAGTATGTGTTGAGATGAGAAAGCGACTGACGGAACGAAGGAGCAGAACCACAAATGAGCTACCAATGCAAACACGGCTCGAATACCAGTCGAGAGGGCAGTTAGGGGTTAACCAGAACAAACCGTGGATCCATAAACAGGGGGACGGGTCCAGGAATGATGACGTCGACGAGCAGAACATGTGGCAGCAGGAAAACGGACGCAGAAATGATGATGTCTTATTCGCCCATAAACAGGGTGGATGGGAGCAAGTTCGATTCATGAGTGACGATATGGGCGAAAAATTGATGCAGATACCAGCAGATGAACCCAACGAACAGGACATGTGGCAGCAGGAAAATGATGATGACTTAGTCCGTGAACAGGGTGGATGGGACCAAGTTGGATTCATGAGTGACGATATGGGCGAAGAAGGGATGCAGGAACCAGATGAAGTTAACCAACAGGAGATGTGGCAGCAAGAAAATGATGATGACTTAGTCCGTGAACAGGGTGGATGGGACCAAGTTGGATTCATGAGTGACGATATGGGCGAACAAGGGATGCAGGAACCAGATGAAGTTAACCAACAGGAGATGTGGCAGCAAGAAAATGGATTCAATGTGGAGAAAGAACGGGCACGGCAACAGATGGAAAATGGGTTCCGAGACAGAGATACCAATGAGCAGAGGATGTGGGGAGAGGACAATAGGTTCTCAGAAGAGCAGCAAGTAGGAAGGTTCGATATGGACAAACGAGAGATGCAGCAACAAGACGATATCAACAAACGAGGGATATGGCAACAAGACAATGGATTTACCAAACAAAATGGCTTTGTCAATGAGCAGGATATATGGCAACAGGAAAATGGATTAAATGCTAACGAACAGGGGGCGTGGCAAAAGTGGGTGGTCCAGAATTCAAGGATAATGTCAACATGCCGGAATTATTGAAGCAGGAAAGCGAGCTAAGGGATAGTGAAAAAGACAAAGATCCGTGCCAAGACGTTACCGTAAGTATTGCTCTCTATCTGGTGTTACATACAGTAGGTAGCTACTTAGCACTATGTGAGTGGTTACTCACGTCATTTCACCTGCATAACTTATGAAATTCAATATGGAGAACTATGGGGCAGTGGGGAATTTAGGAGGATGCACGGTAAGTGGAATTTGAGTGGTGTGTTGTGAGTTGTAGGAGTGTGATATTATGCAGCAGAATGGGGAGATGACAAATGGATCCAGTATCAACACATATCCAGCTCTGGCTGTCATGTATAATAATAATTATTACTTACATGGCTAGAGAAAAAGTGTGCCACATCAAGTAGTATCACTAAATCTACCCAAGCAGCAGCCCTCAAATCAGTCAGCTATGTTGAAGGATCGTGTATCACCAGTTCTTCGCCACTACAGTGCGGTGGAGCCTTATTTGTAAGCAAGCCTATTCACCCATGGTGGTGTGTCCCATAAAAATTAATTACGACATGTAGCTACTGTGTGCTGCTTAACCTCATGCATGAAACTGACCATAGTGTACAAGTGGATCTCTTTTTATGCGCAATATGCCTCATGCTAAATCATACCACAAAAACATGCACACTATCTCTCTGAGTGTCAGGGACAATAAATACTGTTTCTTGTATTGCAATACTACTGTCACATAAGGCCATGATTTCTATGAATGATACTTAAAAAGTCACCATCACCTCGGGTGGTGAAAAACTTGGGGAAATCATATTCACCCCCCACATGCAGGGAGAGAGAGAACGAGTCAATTGTGACATTAAAAATGCAGAAAAGCGGATGAGTGAGTTGGAAGCAAAGCTAGAAGAACTGGAAAAGAAAGAAACAGAGCAGGCAAACCTAACAGAGTGCGAGACTGGAGAAAGTATGTTATTTCCTTATACTTCTCTGGGGTCTACTGTGTGGACCCATGGATTATTCCCATCTTCATCTGCCCCCATTGCCTGGTGTGTGTGTAAACTGACCATACAGTTGGTGGAGCGTAGAGTAGAACATCATGTAGATTCCTCTGTTTGAATGAAAACCACCGCCCTTGCCTCTTTTCTGTCTGAAACGTTTTATACTTGTAGCTAGCTACAGGGGTTTAGCTATGCCCAAAATGTATATAAACCAGCTCATATGGTGCTCCCCACTCTCATTGGTGTTCATTATCCCCTTGTTTCTGATGCAGAATGTGCCAATCCATGTGAGTGTGTCACGTGGAACGAGAAGGATGAGTGCATCGAAAAGGAAGCGGAAAAGTGCTGCAACATTGAGTACGACCCGTCGTGTAAGGCAGGCAAGGATAACGCAAAGACAAAGACGGAGGAAGAGATCAAGGAGGTGTCTGATAAGCTGGAAACCTTCAAGAAAGAGCACGAGGGGCTGATCAATAAGCTCGTTGAGCTTGACAAAGCTGCACTCCACCCATCGGAGAAGGGGGCCGAGTAAAATAATTGTGGAAAACTTGAATTTTTGTAGCCTATATAGTAGTTTAGCTTGTTGCTTGTTCAAATCAACAATACGCATGCGCTATGCGCAGTTACACGGTTAGGGCGCCGCGCGCGCTCACCGTTACGCCGCGCCTCTCTCGCACACTGTGCTGCACTGTGTGTGGCGCGGAGGTCCGAAAATCACGCATCGTCCAACTGCGCATGTGCGGGGAGCCGCACGCAAATGCCCCGCGCCGCGCTCCAGGGTCCAGAGAGTCCAGACTCGAGCAGCCCCGCCCCCCCCGGCCGGCCAGCCAGCTGACTAGCTCCCCGCACGGCCCCCGTACTCAGCTCTACGCCACAGGATGGGCGCGCGCCGCCAGAGCCGATTACTTCCCAGTCGTCGCCGACAGAGACTGGCGCAGCCCGCAAATGCGCTGGACTCGCAATCACTCTGTTGTTGGTAACGGCGGCGATCTTCGGCAGCTCACAGGCCCTCGCCATCGAGCGCAGACCCGAAGACGCCCTGCTGGACGCATGGCTGCAGGAACAGATGGAAGAGGTCCAATCCTCCCCTGAATCAAACGTATGTAGCTAGTTTTTGGCGACCATGTTCTGTATAGATATTCCTCTTACCCAGGCCGCCGCGGACTTTGGGGCCCCGCTAGGCGAAGACCTGGGCTACGCCACTCCGGGTCACGCAGAAGAACACGATGACATGACCGCCTTCTTCGATAACCAGGACCACGATGCCGTAAACTAACTCTTCTCTTACCGTGCTGTAGCTACTCCATTTACAGTTTGCAGACACTGAAGACAACGCGGGACACCACACTAACCCCCAGATCGAAAAATATCTCGCGGATTTCTTCGGGTTTTCCGAAACAGTAAGGCTGACGCAGTAGTTGGCGTAGCTATAACACTGGGGCACTGTGTTTTCCCTACAGACAGCACAAGGAGGAGACACTCAGCCTGACACAGTTCTAGAAGGCTATCCAGTATGTTACTCAGTGTAGTTCTTCTTATGCAATCTGATTGCCATCTCTCTCTCAGTGGGCTGTAGATTCTCCTGTTACGAATCAGAGAGTTCCTTCAGGACCATCTGCAGACATGGCAAACTATGTGGCCAACTATTTCAACAGACAATACCCGAGTACAGTGCAGGAGACTCCTGAAACCGTGAGATGTGTTACATGCATTGACTGAACTTGCGTATATATAGCATCTGAAAACCCCAGAAGCATAACACCTGTTGACAACAGTTTTCTTTCCGTATACCGTTTATTTTTTATTTCAGTGGAGAAAAAACGGAGTAGATCAGCAGGGAGTTTCTTCGCCAGCAGATATGGCAGATTATGTGGCCAACTATTTCAACAGGCAACACCAGCAGAGCACTGTAAGAGGAAACCCCTGAGACAGTGAGAAATAATAAACACAAACTGTTTCGTGGCTACAATGTATAGAGCAACATGCCCACACTTGCTTACTGGTCAGAAGCCTAATAATTATTATATAACAGTGCACCTGTTGTTGGTGCTTCCAGGTGCCCACTTGTTCTCACCACAGCCCTTATGGCTCCACTTTAGTGTATTTCCTGTCAGACTAGCTCTCCTATCACAACAGTATTGGTTCATTAACCCTCAGCGAGCATGCGCAGCGAGGGTTACTGTAGTCGTTCTGTCTGTCTGTCTGTCTGTCTGTCTACGACTATTCTCGCACTACAGGCAACGAGGCGGCTTATGAGCGATACCAACAGCTTTAGCGGTACATGGGCTAGAAAAATAAAATGGAGATTTTGCTGAAACGACTGCGTTCGAGAGTGACAAACTGGCACGGTCGCGGACAGCGTTGCGTGGCCCAACCCATCAATAAGCGGTGCGCATGTGTGTATTAGACGCGATCAACGCGGTATGCTGGCTCACCATGACCTGATCCGCTTGCTCTGTGTACCTTAGAGGCTCAAGAAACCACAGCGAAAGATGTGTATCGACTCCCACATGTTATCTACTACTGTAGCTAGCCCGTGTCAGACTCTCTGCGAGCTACTAGTGGGAGACCGCGAGTAAACGCCAATAGCCCAGCCCATCCATTAGCGGTACCACGCGTGCGCAGTTCGCCGATGGTTTGCACTTTAGTGCTTTTCATTCATACAGTAGTGTATGGTGTGCTGACTCAGCATAAGAACTACATGTACTGTCTTAGTGCTGAGTTAGCGCGCCATACACTACGATATGAATTATTAATGAGCAGCAGCTTGCTGAGCTGGCGCGCGCGTATGGCAGAAACAAGATCAGATCATGCACACGGGAGCTGCGGCCCCGATCTATCTTTGGTAGATCTGACCCACACACATGGCTAGGCAAACACCATGCCTCGGGGAAGACGGTAGCGCTTGTCAAGGGGAACGTGGCAGTGGAGCAGGTCAGGCGACGCGCTCAGAAAGCTTTGGCAGAAGTCGGTAGACGGGTGGTCAATGACGGCGTTTGACCATGCCATGGGGAGACTGTAGCACGCGGGTCTATCACCGGACGCGCTCATCGAGGTCTACTCTGTGTTACCAGGCAATGATAGCCCCGCTCGGCCCCGTAGCTGGAAAACGGCTCACTTTTGGCAGCTTGTTCGGCGATTGCAGTCAACAGCCAGCGCAGTTTGCGACCATGCACCAGTCCATCGGCGAGTAATAACAACAGCGACAGAATAAGCCGACAATGGTTAGATGACCGAGTATGCTTCACTGGCTCGACCGCAGTCCGCTCTAAAGAAGAAAGGCAGCTCTGGCCACTTCTTCCTCGGTCTCTGCACGCGCACATCAAACCACTTCTTCTGTGGTACAAACCGGTTACACTACGCCCACTCGGTGGTTTAGTGTATATCCACTAAACCGACTAAACCGCCTCGTGGGTGTAGTGTAACCTATATTTAGAAAACTCTGTGCTGTATTGACCATGCTCTTGTTAGTTGTGTGGCCACACAAGCGTGCCACGTGTAATAGCATTTTATTTACCCTCAAATTTTGGTTTGTTCCACCCTTTCCACCCACACTAGGGCTATGGAAATCCTGTACTTGCAGCTACAGTCGAGGACGGAGGCTACCCTGTGCTTGCCAAGATGAAGGAGAGCAACAGTGACGATAATGATGGGAACATGCAGAAAGATGTGGTCGGTGGGGATGGTGTTAACAACTACTTTGAATCTTTTGGAGACTGGAGTCAGTGGAGTGACTCGGTTCAGAGGGACACCACTTCTCAAAACCTTCCGGTGCCTGAAAATCATTATGTTAGCACATTGTTTTTACAGCTTCACTTGCTTATGTTTCACTTGAACGATATATTGCATTGCCCTGGTAGCTCAGCTGGTAGAGCGCTTGCCTAGAGTGCAGAGTGTCGTGGGTCCTAAGGCAGCTCCTTTTTCCTTGGAAAAAGTTTTCCGTGTTGTCTGGTTTACTTAATGCTTTGAGACCTCGTTGACACATTCACATTCTTGATTAGAGTGTGTGAAAACCCTGTCTTCTCTGTTTGGTGTGTGCCTTTGCCTAAGGTTGCTATGTGCTGGTTTTGCTTGTTACAGTCAGATGATCTGGAGCTGTGGTTCCAGGCTATGAGAGAACCCAGTGATGACGGCGAGGAAGTGGAGGAGGACATGGAGGAGGACGTAGACACTTCGAAACTGAATGTGAGCTCCAACCACACATGTCGCACACACACACACACACGCACACACACACACACACTCTCGCAGCCTGTGACTCCATACTGTGTGCAGTGGATTCACCTTCTTCATGACAGTGTGTACAAAAGCACCCTTGCCCTGTGTTCTCTTGTTGACCAGGTGAACTTTATGGACGACTACCCGGAAGAGCTTTTCTCAGAGGCGCATGCTGCAGGCTATGATGCAGATGGACCCAGAGTGTCTGGAGTGGAAGGAGAAGATGGAGAGGGGTTACCAGACTATGAGAGAGCATGGTATGAGGCTGCAGAAGAGTCTGGAGGTCTACCAAAAAGCAATGGATGACTACAAGCCAGGAAAGCCGTGCCGTGTAAAAAAGATTGTCCTATGAGTGAGTATAGCAATATTATGCGTGGTGTGCCCTTGCTATGAGTAACATAGCCTCTGTTTTGTCATACTGTGTGCATCCTAAGAATTGTATATACTATGGCTGCTGTTTGACACTCTGTTATGTCGGTGTGCATTAAGCTTCAACACCCTCAATTTACCATACCCATTATTTGGAGCCTTTGTGTTGTACTGTACTGCTTTAACCCCTCTTTTTGCTGAGCTGTGGGAAGAACATAATTCGAAATGCATTGGCCACAGCTCTTTTCTTGCTGAAGTTCCGAACTTCTGATTCAGAGGGGATTTGCATGTCTCTTGTATTACAGATTGCATCCCTACGGTGGTTGAAGGGGCGTGCAACATCTGGTTGAAGGGAAAATGCAAGTCTAGAGTTTCGAAAATTGTTGACTGTGGCAGGTAGGCAGCGGAAGTGTATATAGTGGTAACTGTATGCACAGTGTGTAGCACAGTGTGTATGGAAGTATAATTATAGCATACAACAATGAGCAGTGAGAATGATAGATGCTGAGTTCACAGTATATTGTGTGTGTGTGTGTGTGTGTTGGTATGGGTAAGAGAAAGGAGGGGGAGAGTTGTGGGGAACGAGGTGTAGGGGGACTTGTCGGCGTCATCAAAGCACCGGGCCACCAGACATACACTCAGGCTATGCATGGAGTTACAAACCGCAGTGTGCTTCCACATTATTTGGTACATGTGCCCACTACCTATCCTCAAACCAAACAGCTAGCAAACCCTGTGTCTCTGTCTTGTTTGTCTGTCATCTATCTAATGCACCAGTCATCAAGTGAGCTCCTCAGCAGATCATCGTGCATAGGTCACAGGTTTCGGTCCCTTTAATCTCCCGACCTGTGCCTCACTACCACTGGGGCGGGACCACTCCCACGTAACGGAGTCTGGTATCCGCAGTCCTGTCGGTTTGTCTTGCTTACCTATTAGTTTGTCATGCTATAGTTCAGTTTGTCCATTTTTCTAAGTCCTGTTTTAGGTTGTGACGGTAGAAGACGGTAGTATGCATGCACAGGAAGTTTACCTACACTGATACTGCCTTGTTGTGACAAGATTAGACAAGATACCTGCCTTGGGTCCCACCTGCTGGCATCTTCTTACAACCACACAGAGTACCAATAATTGCGCGAGCGGGGAGTATAACAATAATTGTGTGGGCGGCTGAGCATGCGTGTGGTTTTTTACAAAGGGGGATTTTTTACTGTGTGTGCATGCGTGGGTGCATGTGTGTAAGAGTGAACCTCAGTGTGGGTAGTATGTGAGCTATAGCTATATAGTACATAACCAGCATTGGCCCGAATATACAGTCAGAGTAAGTTGTAGTATTGAGTGCCATGTACGTATGTCAATATGCAGACCCCTCTCTTCCTTCTCTTTCCGACAGAAAGCAACGTGACCCAGGCTGCGAGGCAGAAGAGGCCAGGTGTAGGAGCCAGATACTGCCACTGGTGGAAGAGATGGAGAGAGCAAAGAGGGAGGTGGACCGGGCCAAGGAGGAGCTGGACACAGAGGCCAGGAAGAGAGAGATAGAATGGAGAAGTTCCCACAGCGTTGTCAGGAGAGTGCTGGAGGTGGCATTGTGGAGGAAGAAGAGGTGGAGAGGAAGGCATATATTGCAGAGTAGGGCAGGACATGCCTCCTGGAGTTTGAACTGAGTAGTGTAGGCTATATAGTAGCTAGCTATTAGTGAGAGTTTAGTAGAACATGTTGATTACTATGCGACAAAAAACCTTTTAAATGGTATATACTGCTGAGAAAGGAGAGGTTGAGGGTAGCTCGTCTTGTTGAGGATTGCAGCTGGAGTTCCAGGTAAACACACACACAGTCAGTGGTCTATGTGCGGGGAGACACTCTGCTCCACCAGGTAGGAGAGGCTGCGGCCATCCAGTGGAGCTCGGGGACCTGGATGGTGGAGTACGGTCGCGGTTTCATCCCCTCCACTCTGGGATTTGCCCTCTCTGAGACCGTACTCTGCACGCAGGACCTGTACCTCCTGTACAGGACACTCAGGATCTATACCGTGGCTCTTCTACAAGAGATGTGGTACAACGGAAACTTCTAGTCCATCACTATTGCTATAATTATAGAGTCGAGAGTATTTATTATGCACACATGGCCCGATGTTATTAATTAGATTTCTTGAAGGTATAGTAGAATGTCATGTCAGCCATCGCGTTTATAATTGACATTTCTATATGTATGCAGGAAGAATGAAAAGCACTAAAGTGCAAACCCTCGGCTCAAAATGTGCACGTTTGTTGTTTTGTAAGCTAGGTGGGCTGGGCAGTGCGTCGTCCAAAGGAGCCAGTTGTCGCCTAACACAGGCTAGGCTGCATCTCAGTGGGTAGTGGGTCTTGTCTATATTTTATTGATCGTGATATTGTCTCTCAATGCAGTCAGTTCAGCCTTTATATTGTTCTTGCTGAATACTCAGCACTTTTATGTCATTAAGAGATGCAGAGGGGGTGCAGGCACATTACCTTTCCGTTGCTACTTTCTTCTGGTCTAGTTTCACTAGCTACGTATGCGCAAGCTGCCTTACTCAACCTAATATGACAACACCATAATAACTTCTGTTACTTGCTGAAACATTTTACCTGTAGGTACGTAGCTATATTATTATCGCTGAGTTCTCGCTCCGCTCGCCCAAAGAATGCCATGCATTTCCACTAGTATATAGACGATTACCAGACGTTTGTGGTTGTCGTGTATAGAACAGCGTGCAGGACCTAGCTTAACTATACACAGTGAAGCGCTGTTTTCTTCGTCCGTTGCCTCGTAACGGTAAAAAGTTGGTAGAAAAATTCAGGAATACGAAAATGGGGAAAATATTTAGAGCTTGATCCGGCACGGGTGTTCATGGCCTTGAACGTGAAGTGCTACAAGTTATCTGCTGCAAGGTTGTTGTGGACTTGTGGCATGGCATGCATCGTCCAACTGCGCATGCGTTTTGATAATTGCCCCGCTCGGCGCTCCCCCTGCGGGCGCGTGCGCGACGACACACCGGCACCCGGCACCCGCTGCATGCCGGCCGGCCGCACAGACCGCCGGCCAGCGTCAGAGCGGGGGCGACGGGCGTATAAAAGAAGGTATATACTTCGCCAGTCATCGGCATTCTCCAGAAATGGCTGGACTCGCAATCACTCTGTTGTTGGTAACGGCGACGATCTTCGGCAGCTCGCAGGCCCTCGCCATCGAGCGCAGACCCGCAGACGCCCTGCTGGACGCATGGCTGCAGGAACAGATGGAAGAGGTCCAATCCTCCCCTGAATCAAACGTATGTAGTTTTTGGCGACAATGTTCTATAGCTATAGCTATTCCTCTTACCCAGGCCGCGGACATTGGAGCCCCGCTAGGCGAAGACCTGGGCTACGCCACTCCGGGTCACGCAGAAGAACACGACTACATGACCGCCTTCTTCGATAACCAGGACCACGATGCCGTAAACTAACTCTTCTCTTACCGTGCTGTAGCTACTCCTTTTACAGTTTGCAGACACTGAAGACAACGCGGGACACCACACTAACCCCCAGATCGAAAAATATCTCGCGGATTTCTTCGGGTTTTCCGAAACTGTAAGGCTGACGAGCTACCTACGTAGTTGGCGTGCCTATAACCGTGGGCACTGTTTTTTCCTACAGACAGCACAAGGAGGAGACACTCAGCCTGACACAGTTGTAGAAGGCTATCCAGTATGTTACTCAGTGTAGTTCTTCTTACACCCTCTGATGGCCGTCTCTCTCAGTGGGCAGGAGATTCTCCTGTTACGAATCAGAGAGTTCCTTCAGGACCATCTGCAGACATGGCAAACTATGTGGCCAACTATTTCAACAGACAATACCCGAGTACAGTGCAGGAGACCCCTGAAACCGTGAGATGTGTTACAATGCATTGGCTGAACTTGCGTATAGCTAGCATCTGAAAACCCAGAAGCATAACACCTGTTGACAACAGTTTTCTTTCCGTATACCGTTTATTTTTTATTTCAGTGGGGAGTAGATCAGCAGGGAGTTTCTTCGCCAGATTATGTGGCCAACTATTTCAACAGGCAACACCAGCAGAGCACTGTGGAGGAAACCCCAGAGACAGTGAGAAATAATAAGCACAAACTGTTCATCAGCTATAATGTATAGAGCAACAGCCCCACAGCTGTACTGGTCAGAAGCCTAATAACAGTCAGTGTATATACCTTCCAGGTGCCCACTTGTTCTTCCACAGCACTTCACCACTATACCACAGCCCATCAATAGGATTCCTCTGGTTTAGAAAACTCTGTGTTGTATTGGGCAAGCTCTTGTAAATGTGGCCACACAAACATGCCACGTGTAATAGCATTTTGTTTATCCTCCAAATTTTGGTTTCAACAGAATGTTCCACCCTTTCCACCCACACTAGGGCTATGGAAATCATGTACTTGCAGCTACAGATAATGATGGGAACATGCAGAAAGATGTGGTCGGTGAGGATGGTGTTAACAACTACTTTGAATCTTTTGGAGACTGGAGTCAGTGGAGTGACTCGGTCCAGGGGGAGACCACTTCTCAGAACCTTCCGGTGCCTGAAAATTATTATGTTAGCACATTAATTATTGCATTGTCCTGGTAGCTCAGCTGGTAGAGCGCTTGCCTAGAGTGCAGAGTGTCGTGGGTCCTTTTTCCTTGGGCGTCGTTGTGTTGTCTGGTTTACTTATGCTTTGAGACCTCGTTGACACATTCACGTTCTTGATTAGAGTGTGTGAAAACCCTGCCTTCTCTGTTTGGTGTGTGCCTTTGCCTAAGGTTGCTATGTGCTGGTTTTGCTTGTTACAGTCAGATGATCTGGAGCTGTGGTTCCAGGCTATGAGAGAACCCAGTGATGACGGCGAGGAAGTGGAGGAGGACATGGAGGAGGACGTAGACACTTCGAAACTGAATGTGAGCTCCAACCACACAAACACGCACGCACGCACGCACACGCACACACACACACACACACACACACACACAAACACACTCGCAGTCTGTGACTCCATACTGTGTGCAGTGCATTCACCTTATTCATGACAGTGTGTGCAAAAGCACTTGCCCTGTGTTCTCTTGTTGATCAGGTTAACTTTATGGATGACTACCCGGATGAGCTTTTCTCAGAGGCGATGCTGCAGGCTATGATGCAGATGGACCCAGAGTGTCTGGAGTGGAAGGAGAAGATGGAGAAGGGTTACCAGTCTATGAGAGAGCATGGTATGAGGCTGCAGAAGAGTCTGGAGGCCTACCAAAAAGCAATGGATGACTACAAGACCAGGAAAGCCGTGCCGTGTAAAAAAGATTGTCCTATGAGTGAGTATAGCAATATTATGCGTGGTGTGCCCTTGCTGTGAGTAACCATAGCCTCTGTTTTGTCATACTGTGTGGTGTGGTGTGCATCCAAAGAATTGTACTATGACTGCTGTTTCAATATGTCATACTCTGTGGTGTGGTGTGCATTAAGCTCCAACACCCCCTATTTACCATACGCACGATTTGGAGCCTTTGTGTTGTACGCTTAACCCCTCTTTTGCTGAGCAGTGGGAAGAAGATATATAGTTTTAAATGCATTGGCCACAGCTCTTTTCTTGCTATAGTTCCAAACTTCTGATTCAGAGGGGTTTGCATGTCTCGTGTTACAGAGTGCATCCCTATGAGGGTTGGAGAGGAGTGCACCGACATGGTGAATGGAACTTGCAGGTCTAGAGTTCCGAAAATTGTCGACTGTGGCAGGTAGGCAGCGAAAGTAGTGGTAACTGTATGCACAGTGTGTATGGAAGTATATAGCATTGAGCAGTGAGAAGTATAGATGCAGCTGAGTTCACCGTATGTAAGCGTGAACTTCAGTGTGGGTAGTATGTGACCTTTGACCATAGAGCATTGGCCCGAATATACAGTCACAGTCAGTTATATGGAGTGCTATGTATGTATGTCAATATGCAGACCCCTCTCTTCCTTCTCTTTCCGACAGAAAGCAACGTGACCCAGGCTGCGAGGCAGAAGAGGCCAGGTGCAGGAGCCAGATACTGCCACTGGTGGAAGAGATGGAGAGAGCAAAGAGGGAGGTGGACCGGGCGAAGGAGGAGCTGGACACAGAGGCCAGGAAGAGAGAGATAGAGATGGAGAAGTTTCCACAGCGTTGTCAGGAGAGTGCTGGAGGTGGTATTGTGGAGGAAGAAGAGGTGGAGAGGAGGGCATATTTTGCAGAGTAGGGCCTCCTGAACTTTGAACTGAGTAGTAAATAGTGTAGGCTAGTAGCTAGCTATTAGTGAGAGTGTAGTAGAACATGTTGATTACTATGCGACAAAAAACCTTTTTAGTGTGTTGGAGATGGTATATACTGCCGAGGAAGAAGTGGTTGAGGGTAGCTTGTCTTGTTGAGGATTGCAGCTGGAGTTACCTCCAGTGTCCAGAGAATTTTGTAGTGCAGTTTACATAATAACATGACACTTTCAATCAACCATGTCCACTTGGCATGAAAGCAGTCTCAGAAAAAAAACCTCAGCCAAATTACGATATGAAGTAATTTGCCGTGTATTTTTGAGCACAAACAAGCCCAAACCACTGCGTAATAATTATGCAGTCCGCGATGGTTGAACATTTTGCCGTTAGTTGGTCAACTCTTAATAAATAACAAGGCCAGATCAGGCCACGTGTGCATAATAAATACTCTCTATATGGCAATATAATATAGTGATGGACTAGAAGTTTCCGTTGTACCACATCTCTTGTAGAAGAGCCACGGTATAGATCCTGAGTGTCCTGTACAGGAGGTACAGGTCCTGCGTGCAGAGTACGGTCTCAGAGAGGGCAAATCCCAGAGTGGAGGGGATGAAACCGCGACCGTACTCCACCATCCAGGTCCCCGAGCTCCACTGGATGGCCGCAGCCTCTCCTACCTGGTGGAGCAGAGTGTCTCCCCGCACATAGACCACTGACTGTGTGTGTGTGTTTGTTATTGGGGAAAGAAGGAAGAGAGGTAAAGTGTAGGCAGGACTAAAGCTAGCGAGAGAGGGTGGGCGGCTTTTGTCGGCGTCACTGCATGCAGCCAGCCAGGTGCTTAGGCATGACTGGCAAGAGAAAGGGAATAGAATACGCAGAAAATAAAAGCTTCGTTTGTCAAGGCCTGAGGGGGGAGGTAGTGGGGAGTGGCAAAGGGTGTGGTTACAGTGTGTAAAGATGGGATATAGAGTGAGGTATATAGGTAGAGGGGGTGGAGTAGTGGTGGGAGCAATAAGGGGCGGGGAGTGAGAAAGATGTGGGGCAGGGGGAGAAAGGGTTATATAGGTAAATGGACTTCAATGATACACTGTTTTACTCCATTTCATGCTAGTAACCTCTGTGGTGCCTTCTTTCCACTGTCTAAACTCTCCTGATATGACAGTATCTGAGACATTGGCCCAGTATCGACCTGCAGTAGCAAGGTGCCACAGTGATACATTTCAGTACCTAATACATATCCAAAAAGCACACAGTCACAGGTATACCATAAAGTATAGCGATGATTATACTTGAAGGTAACTGTAGTATGAATCCTTTGTTTCAACTATTGATTCAAAACCAAAGTTATGTGAATGGTACACACTGGTGCATGATTATGCACATTTCAGCAGGACACAAAATTAAGTGTGCCTCTTCCGTACTGTGTGTGTGCTTGCTTCTATACTTTCTCCCAAGGTATGTATCAGGAGGAAAAATATATTTGTATACAAAATTCACTCTCCTGGAAGACAGCCAAGCATGACATAAGTACACGCTGCAAAAGCCTAAAAAAAGAGCTGAACCCATGGAGAGCTGCCCTAGCTCCCTGCATGTTTATATGACATTCTATGTATACATACACAAAGCACACGGATGCATCAACTCCCCACCCAGCCAGGATTCTCTAGGTTGGGTATACAGTATTTTGTGTGCGGTATATAGCTGCACCTCTGTACGATTTCTTTCATAACCTCCACCACAGACTATATACTTATCAACAGGCAAGTTGACAAGCATTATACCCATGCACGTGTACACGCAGTCATTACGCATACCAGAGTGTCCTGATGTGTCAACTGCAGTGCCAAAGAAGAGAACGTATTCTGTCAGTGATGCATGAAGTAGGTAGAATGACCCCATCCATCCTCCTGTTAGAGAGACAATCTAAGTATATGAACCCATGTAACCAACCTTTGGTGAGCGAATGTAACGATTGAAAGTTACACATGTAACAATAGACCATGTGATGCCAAGACAAAAAGATGGGGAGCTCTGGACAGCTGTTTCGGGCTTGTTAGCCCTCATCAGCAAAGCATACATGCACATTATGACATCACGTGGAGCATAACAGAAAGGATGGCAACATTGGAAGAAATCACGCAATTAACACGACTGTAGGTATAGACTTGCTATGGTAGCTTGTAAGTGGAGAGTAAGTAGAGGGTGTGGTTCATCCTGTGTCCAATACAATGTAAACAGATGACAATGTGCCTGTATATACCTGCATTTGCGCCATATATAGCTAATACAATAATTATTTTGGTGACCAGGGGCATGTAAAACTACTAAGGCATTGCGTCAGAGTAATGAAGCACAGGACTATTAAAACTTACAGTATATGCACCTGACATAGTAGTGAGCTTATAATAATAGTATATATACCATAGAACCTCCGATACATGACACTCCAAATAAAGACGCAATAGGTAAAGGACACACTTTGAGATCCCAAACTTTCACTTTTGAAGTACACCTCCAAAACCTCCTAATGCCTGGTTCCAACGTGACCATTATCAGAGGTTCCACTGTACATGTACAACAACTACTACATAGATATACTACTACAGTACTATCCAACTAGAAAAGACAGTGTTCCAGTAGACAGAGCAGGGCTCTACCTGCATTGATGAAGATCCACTCCATCTGGCTGGGAGGGAGGATGTGGGCTGGGTACCTGTCCCTTAGAACTGCCTCCACAGCACCAAACACCTCATCATGACCACCACCAGCTGTGAGGGAGGGAGAGAGAACCTCAGTTGTCAACTTAGGAATAGGGAGATGGTGCAACAGACAGTCAGACAGACACCTATTATCATGTCCCGAATTAGTGCAGTACAGTAGTAATTCTCAACAATTGTAGGTCGAACCATTTACAGTATTGGCATGTGAAAAAGCTAACCCATAAACTACACTAGCAATTGCTGTGCTTCCCCGGCCCCACCCCCATCAATGACCAGATACCCCCATGAAAAACACTCGGTTGTAAAGGAGCCCCGCCCATTTACATAGCTCCACATGGCGTATATACGTGTTTCATTGAGGACGTCAGTGGTTATTGAGGCGAGGTCCTCTGGAGTGAACACGTAGCTCTTCTCCCTCATCCATACCTGGATCCCTCCCACCAACACACCGCCCACCACTGCCAGCACCCCCGCGGACAGCAGCCACAGACTACACACCATCTTTGACGAAGTGCGCGCGGTTTTCTGGTGGGATAACGCATGCGCGTCATGAGCCGTGTGGGCGGGTCACTTGGGCGGGGGCGTTGGAGAGGGAGAACTAATGGATGCGATATTAGCAGCGGACGAAGGTGAATAGCTTTCCTCTATACTGTTAGAGATTTATTCTACTTGTCCTTATATTTTTGTCATGGCAGCAACTATATACCAATACGGTACTCTCACATGTATAGCTATACACATGATGCCATTACTCACCTGCTCTTTTTCCACTGCTATTTTCTCTGTCCAGCCTATGCTTGTATCCTGTCAGAGTTTATAGAGGTGGCAATCCATCTCGTGCTCTATGTGAGGAAGATATATCCACCAGGTTATACCATTCGTGATTATTAGTTGTAGAAATCCATTCGGAAAAGATCTTCCCCTTGACTGAATAGAAAACTACCACACATTTGTCCTGTGAAGATGGTCTCGGGACGAAGACTATACAGCAACGAATTGCATTACAGCAGAGTCGTCCCACACCCACCTTAGAGCCTTGCAAATATATTAGCAAGCTGCAAGCTGTAACAAGGTTACACAAACATTAGAGCCCCTGTCATTCTAAAGAGAGCTAGATCCATACCTAGACTCCGGATGTCTTAATTAATGTCTTGTATTGCTGCACCCACCTAAATAGCAAGCCCAGTCATGGGTGCCCAGCTCTATAGCCTCTCTCATTCATGGCCCCACACCCAACTTTGAGCTATGTGAATGTATTGAATTACTCCACCCACCTAGCAAACCATAATAGGGATAACCTTCAGACTCTCACTCCTAAGAGAAGTGGCCTGGTTAAACTGGAATGAGAGCTTTCAAATAATGTCTGTGAATAAATTATGGGAATGTGGAATTGTTTAGCCACATTTTTACGGCAAATACATACTAAGAGTTAGGTAATGCATTAATTATGGTGTCATGTTGATAGAGATGCATGCTCTTCTGTAGGATTGTTCCAGCGTAGGCGCAAGTATAATGTTCCAGTTCACATATGTGCTCATCCTGAGTTGAACAAGTACATCAGACGAGTTGTTGATGATGTCAAGCCAATGTTGGAGGCAAATCAGGTCGACCACATTGCCATTGTCATCAAGAACAAAGTAAGCTTATAGTTATTAGTTCACCAATGAATGTAACACACTAATCTATAATGTGTGTTTGTAATACTATTTCACTTCTCCTGCATAATTATTTCAGGAGAATATTCCAGTGGAAAGCTTTGTGTTCAAGACACAGAAAGGAACTGCTAATGACATCTGGTATATACAATGCATAGGCATGGTACAACCCTATTGAAAATCCTGTGCAATTATTGTGCGAGAGCTTGTACTGATAGCTAGTCCATGAGAGATGCGTGCAATGCACTTTAGGCAATCTTTATTACATGGAGCTTAAGACTAATAATAATATGAGACATGCACCAACATGCATGTTAGTCTAACGCAGAGAGTTGCTGTGCCGTGTTTGTGTCTTCCGTCTGCTTTTTGTAATCTGTTGCCAAACCATTAAACATAAATGGAGCAAGATACACGTAATTGTTCCAATTTGGGAGTATTATTCCATAGCTCCTAATGCACATTGTGGGTGTTTTCTAGTTCAAAGGGGTTCTCAGAGACACTGGAGAGAGATCTAAGAACTCTCTTACTGAAGCTCAGTGGCAGTGACTCCTTGTTGAGCGATAACCCACCAGGTAATAGCACAGGAGCCAGCTACGTATGTGCGGTACTGATGTGGGTAACCGCCTTTCTTTCAGACTCCACATTCAGTGTCGAGGTATGTACTTCAGATACGGCGGCAGCATCCGCTACTGTGGCCACAGAGCAGGGTCAACAGGTCAGTCGCAACCTCAGTCCAGCAGGGATTTAAACATACTGTGCACAGTTTGCCATCAAAATGCCAATCACTACAGCTTTATATACAACGTCCTACTTTGAACTAGCAAAATAATGTTCTCTAGACTTGTCTTCTTTATGGGTTACATGATCTAAGGTATATATCCAGCCAGCATATGCCCCATTGGGACTTACAGTGAGTGCATTATATGTATGCGTCTGCCTCAATGCATTCTTGCTATGGGTGTGTGTGTCTCAACCTAGTTATTTAATGGTTCACCTAATTACGGAGAAAGGAGAGGCTACACCTAGATACGGAACCTAAATATACTGTCTAGTATGTAGGCGAAGGCAAGGTATTTTTGGCGAGCGGGAGCAAGCACACAATGACTGTATCTGCACGAGTCATCCTAGCCTATTTACAACTTGCACCTTGGAACCACAAGATTGGAAAGAGGTACAGCCTCGGTCAGGCACCGAAGAGCGCAGCGAACAAATGGAGGAGAGTTCTCTCGGGCTGGCTAGATCACGTGTCAAGGGCGCAATGTGTAGGAATAATTTTCAGATAAAAGAAACGCATGATCCTGATGCATGTGTAGCACCCGTACTGTATGTAGACTATTTACTCGTCATTACGTAATCTTACCGTGTCATTCGTATATTATGCACGTGGAAAACAATGAGATGACTCAGCCAGAGTCGTAGAGAGATGAGCATTGCCACACGCAAGGCTGGTCGTGCCACACATGCGCACTTCCATGACGTACGGACACATATATGTATTATATATTATATTATAATATAGAAAAATCGTGTCGTTTTGACCACTAGGTTAGGTTGCTCCCGCTCACCAAATGCCACAAACAACTGTTGCAATTTTTGCCATGTGAAACAAGAGAACAAATCTATTGCAGGACTTTCCTTGGGTTGTGGAGAATGAGTCGGACATGGAGGAGTGCAGTGAAGGAAGCTGGAATATAGTGCCCCTAAAAACACTGTCAAACGACTTTATTAAGGTGCTAATAATACGTTGGGGGTAGGTTTGGTGAAGGGCATTATGATAATGCAGTCTTTCAGCAGTGATTAAGTATATGCAGTAGGGGAGGGGGTCAAGTAAGGTGATGATCAGCCTTTTTCAACAGTATATAATATGTAGCTACATGGGCCTCGAGCAGAGAATTGCATATCAGCACTTTTGCAACATTGAATGGCAGGCGTTCTCCTTCTGGTCTCCTATAGCTAAGTCTATACAGACGTGGAGGAGGCTGCACAGTGCCATTTACATATAGCACACAGAGAATGCATCTATAGCTTCTTAGATTTAACTATTTGTCCTTTCACTTGCTCCTGTAACGCATGTAGTGGACATAACGTGTGCAACTCGTGTAAACCAATGTTGAGCTACTTCCCAACTTTGAAATTAATTGATGTTGTTCTATTGCTTAGCTATATCATTTTTTCTGTAGGTATCGTTACTTGCCAAGGAATGTAAGTCAAACAAATCTAATTAACTTTTAATGCAATTCTGCAGTGGTTGTACACTATTATAATTATATTATGTGCAAACGAAGGACGTGCACAATTTTTTGAATGCGCATAAAAATTGACGGGCTGGGTCAGCCAGTGCCTATTATTGCACATTCCCTCTTTCTACGCCATAGCATACATCATTAATTACGTGTGTGTCAAAGGAGCCGTTCTAGCTAAGCTAAGCTAAGCTAAGCACGTAACTAGGGAGGGGAGTTGACTATTATCAAATGAAAAGCACTAAAGTACAAACCCTCGGCGAACTGCGCATGCGCGGTGGGCTGGGCTGGGTTTATTGGCTTGCGCTAGTAGCTCGCAGAGAGTCTGACACGGGCAAGCTACAGTAGTAGATAACATGTGGGAGTCGATACACACCCTTCGCTGTGGCTTCTTGTGCCTCCAATGTACACTGAGCAAGCGAATCAGGTCGAGGTGAGCCGCGTTGATGGCGTCTATACACGCATGCGCACCGCTTATTGGATGGGTTGGGCCACGCAACGCTGTTCGCGACCGTGCCAGTTTGTCCCTCTCGAACGCAGTCGTTTCAGCAAAATCGCCTTTTTGTTTTTCTAGCCCATGCTGTTGGTATCGCTCATAAGCCGCCTCGTATATAGCCTGTAGTGCGAGAATAGTCGCGGACAGACACACACACACACACACACACACACACACACACACACACAGACCAACTACTGTAACCCTTGCTGCGCATGCGCGCCGAGGGTTAATTAATGACAACAGCCAAGACATCTCTATAAAAGCCCACTTTGCCACACAATCGCAAGAGCGAGAGAGATGAAGTTAGTGGTTACGTTGGTGGTCTTCGTCCTTATTTCCAGCCTGCTCTGCAACTTTGTAGATGCCAGGCACCGCCACCGATCAAGTGGGAGGCGTATGTTCGGCGCGGCGGCCTCTACTTCGCAGGAACGGTCGCCAGCCAGCAACCGAAACCCCGTTGTGTCTGCGCCAGCCCCCTTAGTGGTGCAGCTACTTCCCGTTGCCGTTGAGCCCGCCTCGCCACGATCAGGCCGCCGTCGCCCTGCGCCTCAGTCCAAGGATAATTCGCGGATGCAAACTGGTACTAACACTGGTCGTCGTCCTTCTGGGGGCCAAGTTGTGTCCAACCCCTTTCCTCCCGCACAGCAACTTGTTCCACGATCAGGCCGCCGTCGCCCTGCGCCTCAGTCCAAGGATAATTCGCGGATGCGAACTGGTACTAACACTGGTCGTCGTCCTTCTGGGGGCCAAGTTGTGTCCAACCCCTTTCCTCCCGCACAGCAACTTGTTCCACTCATCATTCAGCTGCCTGCTAGCACCCGCAGTCGCGGACGAGGACGTGGTTAGCGCTGCAGATGTTGACCAACATTTCGAACAGCAACTTTGTGTGTAGTATTACCTCAGCATGAACTGTAATTTTGACAGATATACGTAGCTAGTGTTTCTGGTTTGTATGCAAGCGTCAATACAAATAGTCACAATAAAAAACACATGTTGGACAAAAAATAACGCAAAAAATAACGCGATTGACGTAGAGTATAATCGGACGCATTTGTGAAGTATGTGCAGGACTAGATTTTCTATTGTGTACTCTAAAGTGTAGTTCTTGGTCATAAATTTTTGTATAAAAATATTCGCTCTTATCCGAGCTTTACCGTGGGAATGACGTTGCCGTAAAGTTACGATTCGGGCACAGCAAAGATCGGACAAGCGCATCAATGGTAGGACAGTCTCCCAAAACGGGAACAGTATGAATGATCCAAGCGAGTGTATGCTCGATTGATAGCTGTACCTTTTGGCTATGCAGCGACCCACAAATGGCCCTTTTTTGTCTTCGCTCTTTTTGCTCACGAAAGCGCAAATAGGCGGGGTCGCGTAAGCCGCGTTTTACGCGAAAAGCAGTTTTCGGCTTGTTTCTTCTAACACACCCGCCGGATGAAGCTATAAAATTTTCTCCTCGTGCTTCTTGCCTTATATTAGATGCCTGCACCACGATTTCCGTTTTTGTAATTACCAATGAAAAGTTAGATCTCACAAAAACGGAAATCGTGGTGCAAGCATCTAGTATAAGGCAAGAAGAACGAGAATAAAAAATTTAGAGCTTCATACGGCACGTGCGTTAGAAGAAACAAGCGGCTTACGCGACCCCGCCTATTTGCGCTTTCGTGAGCAAAAAGAGCAAAGACAAAAAAGGGCCATTTGTTGGTCGCTGCATAGCCAAAAGGTACAGCTATCAATCGAGCATACACTCGCTTGGATCATTCATACTGTTCCCGTTTTGGGAGACTGTCCTACCATTGATGCGCTTGTCCGATCTTTGATGTGCCCGAATAGTAACTTTACGGCAACGTCATTCCCACGGTAAAGCTCGGATAAGAACGAATATTTTTATACAACAGTTTATGACCAAGAACTACATATTGGTAAACACAGTAGCCAATCTAGTCTTGCACAGACTTCACAAATGCGTCCGAGAATATATGGCGTCCGATTATCGGTGGCTTACTCTAAGCTCTATTGTCTTGCCATACCTGAGATGAGCGAGAGAATATGTGAGGGGGCATGGGAAAAGGCACCTATATGGCTGGAATGTGAAAATTAAGTTTTTGAGGGTGAAAAACCACAAAAACCTACTTTTTCACATTCCAGACATATTATATGTCCCTTTTCCCATGCCCCCTCACATATAGACATAATTAGGCTCCCCTGTCGCTTGACAGCCCGTGCGCAAGCGCGCGTTCTAGAGTACGTATCTACCTGTGAGCGCATGACACACTACGCGAACATCCCCCTGAGCTTTCTCTGTCCTTTGCTGAGAAAAACAGCCTGCTTTATCATGATCGCAAGATAATTAACCCTCGGCGCGCGAGTGTATGTAATCCAAACGCATGCGCAGTTGAAACATCGCGCCGTTCGGACCACTAGGCTATGGCCCGATATTGATATATCCCTCGTAAGAGTATTGTTTTATTAGCGAGCGGGAGCGAGCCAACCTATATAGTCGTCGCAACGGGGCCGGCCGATTATTTATCGTTCCTACGTCGTGTAAGTGCGCATGCGCGGCTTTGTACGCGCTTCTTTTTACACCTTCTGTGTCTCGCGATATGCGCCGATCGATCTAGCCAGCTAGAGAACTCTCCTCCATTCGACGGCATGCGCTGCAACCTTCGGTGACTGACCGAGGCTGTATATATACCCTTCATGGCTCCAAGGTGCAACTTGCAAAAACGTACGCTAGGATTGCACGTGCACATACTGCTGCATGCCAGCTGCCTGATGGACCACGACTGACGAGCTAAAAGCGCAAGGTAAGTACCGTTCTGCTCACCTGCTCACCTGCTCACCGTTCTGCCAATGTACAATACGCATGTAGCTAACAGGTAGATCTGTCTTGCTTCACTAAAGGAAAGCTGTGCGCTGACGGCACGTTTTGCAGCCCGGGCAAATCCCAAGTTGGGTCGCTCCCGTTCGCCAAAAATGTTCAACGTTTCCACTAGTATATAAGATCTTCACGGGAGATGGGTCCCGACACGACAGTTGCATACACACCAGGTGGGAGTATGGCCAATCGTTGCGTCTGCACATGCGCATTCAAGCTCTGCGCAGCATATGCCTGCGCGCGCTTCCCTTGCCCACGGCCACAGTCACGCGAGCTCATATTCCGTGAGTAAATCCTACGGAGAGGGTGTCGATGGCTCATCTAGGCATCCTTGGCGCGATATTTTTCCTCCCTGCACTGAACGCCTTCGGCATCCATCAGCATTCACAGGCCGAAGATGCTCTCTTGGACGAGTGGATCCGGGAACAAATGCAGGACAGACAAGAAGTGAGTTAGCTACAGCCTGTTTTGTTAACGAAACACCGCGTTTGAAGTGCCGATAGATAAAGCGTATGTTACGTGGTTAGTGATTGAGGGTGGAAGCGACTGCTTACTATTTACAGTGCTGTAGTAGCTATATATAAAAGCGTGTGATGCACTTTCCAAAACGTATTATATATAGCTAGGTATCATAAGTAAACATGAGGAATTTAGTGTGTAACAAGATACACATACCTCTAGTAATATATAGTGAATGTCAGTAATGCAGGAAAGGGGGAGTCTTGTCAATCCTGTTTGGACAACACTGAGGTGTGTGATATTTGAGAAGTAGGAAACAGGGGTTCAGGGACATAACATGCCAGAATTATTATAACTTCCAACATTCTCGTAGGGTGCCAGCAACACCATTGAATTAATGTGCACATTTTCCTGCTCTTATAGAAATGCACGGGACCCAAACTCCATTTTGTAAGGAAAGGCCCGGGGAAGGTATTAGTTTCTTGTTCTTTTGAATTGTAGCATTCAATAAGGCATTAAGTTTATAATGTAGTCAGGAACGGGGAAGTGCATGCCATGGCTGAGTGTGTGTTGACAAGGCCGAGCTGCCAGCTTCCCCTTACAGAGAATAGCTCGTCCCCCTTATCTAGTATAACAGCTAGCTATAATATACCTACTTTACCACTGGGATGCCGGATCCAAGGATCCCATTAGCTATATCGATCCCATGACTAGCCTCATATACCAATCAATCTTACAGTCTCCTAATTTTCGAGTGAAGATGTACTAACTACATATCTAAAACCCCTACTAGGAAGAGGATGGCTGTTTATGTCACTGCTCCTCCCAATGGCAAAACCCTTTCCTACTACGCTGCTGGAACTTTTACAACTCAAGCAATGCCTATAACGTTACATCTGTAGTGGCATAGGTTGGTATTAGTTTCAACCGCATGTAGCTAAAATTTATAAACTGACCCACAGCCTTCCATCACTTACAATCCTTTATTGTGTGCACTGCAATGATTATATATCCATCTTTGCCTTGCTTTTCTACCTCGTTGTTGACACACACGTGGAGGGGCGTAGGTATTGGTGTCATGTATTCCCCTGGGTATGTGTTCTTTAGCATCATTTTTTGAATTCTATCAGGATGTCATTCTGTCGCCCTCTCCATCAACTTCAGTACGAGCAGCAAGATAGGTTTTTTTTTATAACACAACTTAGAAGCGCGACAATGTTCAATGTGTGGATAGCTATGAGCTTAATGGAGCCGGGACTGCGTGGTGAACTTATCCGCCTGCACTTTTCATGTATTAATCAATGGACGTGTAGTTTCACATGTAATGGAGCCACGGCAACTTGTAATAATTTCAATGGGTATTGATGAAGTGCATGTACATTGCTGCAGTATGCCTACAACATGGAGGATGGTGACGACATGGCCTACGCTACTCCAGGCCACGCTGAAGACCACGATTTCATGACAGCTTTTTTCTCAAACCAAGACCATAATGCAGTAAGGATGATGTTACGTATGATAGCACTGCTGAGTGACATTAGTAAAATGAATGCTTCAGATGCTTTCTCAAAATATTAACGGTAACCAGTGAACAAGGCAATTGGTGAGACATAGGGGATGGGCAAGCACCAAAAAAGGAGAGAAGAAAATAAAGAATGGTTTCATAGTGAAGCCACACAGACTGCTGATGTGTAGGAAATGCACAAGGTTATGGGTAATCTTTCCTGCTGTTTTGTGTCTGCTCTGGCTGTGTACAACCGTAGTGGAGTGCATTCTTCAAGTTGTTACCCTGTTACTATTTGTAGTTCAGTGATGACAATGCTGGAACAGATGGTGAAACTTACATGGAGGAACACTTCAACGACTTTCTTCAACAAGCACAAAAGAATGAAGTGAGCTAGTATTTTCCTGTTCTTTTGTGATAATTAGCTCTAACTATCTTTCAGTTTTCTGAAGAGGATGGCCCAAAATTCACCGAAGAGGATGAGACTGAGGGGAAAGTTTTGAACGGTGACCAGCCAGTGTTTCAGTTTTTTGGCAGTGAGGACGGAGACCTCATCACAGTATGCATTATATCATCCATCCACCTGTTATACAGTGGAACCTCTGAACAAGGGACACTATGGGGCCAACTATATTATCCCTTGTAGAGAGTAACCCCTATCGCAGAGGTCAAATAATTTACGTACTAGCATGGGGTTGAAACAAGTGTCCTTTGTAGAGAGGTCGCCCCTATCTCGGATGGCCCCTTATCACAGGTTCCACTGCATTTTTTTGCTTCTTTGATCAAACTCTTCTTGACTTGAAGGTTTTCCTCATTTCTGTTGCAGGAAAATTTCAATGAGTTCCCTGAAGACGACCTGTTTGCAGATATGCAGGACAGTGGGGACCCAGAGTGCGAGGAATGGAAGAAGAAGATGAACGAGTCCCAGGCCAAGTTGAAACAGGAAGGGAGGGTGCTTCAGGCTGTGGTCAATGACACTGAGAAAGAGGTGGAAGTCTACGAAGCCGACCAAGCAATAGACTGCTCAATGAATTGCTCTCTTGGTTAGAATGTAAAATGGTGAAACCACCAAAGTGAAAGAGGGATACCTAAAGGATACTTGGTTATAGTTCAATCTAGTAATAAAATTATTACCTTCGAGAAAAGGACACCTCTGAATACATTTTTGAGTCCCTTATAGCAGTTGGATATAATATTGTAATATTACAGCATGAGTGCTGCCACAAATAGCTTACAGTTATAGCACACAAAATGTACAGCATGTATTATATAGCTACATTGGAACCTCTATACAAGTGACACTTTGCGGACAACAATTTTGTCCCTTGTAGAGAGATCGTCCCTATCTTTGAGGTCAAATAATATACAGTGATAATTATTAGTATGGGGTTCAAGCAAGCGTCCGTTGTATATAAAGAGGTCGTCCCTACCTTCGAGGGTCCCTTATCAGAGGTTCCACTGTAGCTACTCTTGTGCCCGAGTGCTAGCTAGTTTTATTGATAAAGGGTGGTATAGCTAGGCTAACTTTCCTCGCTACTCGAATTCTATTACCATTGAACTGTGTTTTGTTAAGATTCAGGCTACTACCATTTGAAGTGTGTTTTGTTAAGATTCAGGGACAGAATTACTTCTTTGCAGTGTGCATTCCAAGTGACGCTGGCGAAACATGCGTGGAAACGAAGAATGGAACATGTGTAGCCAGGGAGCCCAAGATTGAAGACTGTGCAAGGTATATTATAGCTATAGCTGCCACTTGCTTCAACATCAAACGAAATTTTCTGATAGGAAAATGCCAGACCCAGATTGTCAAGCAAAGGAGGCTGAGTGTAAGGGAAAGAAGAGACCTGAGGCTGATAAAATGTCTGACCAGGAGAAAAAGCAAGATAAAAGCCAATCAGAGTTTAAAAAATTTGAAAACCAAATGCTGGATGTTACAAAAGGCATACCTGAAAAATGCAAAACTCTGCGTTTTTAATGAACGGGTATGTCAAGTTGAAGTGTATGAACACAACTAACATTGTAGAATATTATTAGAAGGTAGAATGAGTGGAAGTAGAGTGACTTTTAGTAATTTGCAACGTAAAAACTGCAGTTTTTTTGGACTTGACATGCTAAGCGCGATTTTTAGTAGCACACTCATAGGACACGCAATATGAAGCTGACATGCATGCCGGTGCAGAGTGTGCTTGAATAAGTTCAATTCACGTGATCTTCGTACAAAACTCGTCCAAAGAGCACCTGCCTCAGCCTCCAAAACTCACCAGCAATAACTCAGGGGCTCAAAAGCTCCTCTTCGGGTCCCGCACGCGCATTCACTCATAAGTAGCATGAACTGGGAATAGGTTGTAGGAATCAATATTGCCCTTTGAACTAACCATGCATACTAGAAAGCCGAGGGAGGGCCCCAGATGCCAAAGGGCCCGGGAAAGGGGCTAGCGAAGGCGCTATCCCGTGCGCGTAGCTAGAACATTCTCTGCAGAATTGTCGCATTCTTCACCTGGACATAGCCATTCTGACAGCTACTCTGCAGCTGTCTCTATATAGCTGCCACCCTGCGCAACAACACGGCTTGGCACACGATGAATGTGATTCGAACACCGTGCGTTGGTGCATTGGTGAATCTACCATTGGTGAACGGGTGTGATCGGTGACTCCAGTGCATCGGTAAATCCGTGCATTGGTGCATCGTGCATTTGTGCATGCATTTGTGCATCTATCATCGGTGCATCTAGTTTCAGTGTTTCAGTGTATCTAGTATCGGTGAATCCACGCATCTAGCATCGGTGAATCCTTGCATCCTGAATCATGCATCTAACATGACAATATGAGTATAGGATTGAATGAGGCCATCTACCATTGGTAATTTCGTGCATCTGTGCATCGGTGAATCAGTGCTTCGTGCATAATTGGAACTGAATATCTGTTGATCGGTAATAAATCCGTGCATATTGCCAGGATTCTTGCACCATAACACCGTAATGTGCACACACGTGATCATTTCCAACTGATCGCGCCTCATACATAGTGGTGGCTGGGGTGCGGATGTGCTCACGTGCCCCTTCCTCATTGCGTTCCAGAGCTAGAGAAGGGTGACACGCAATGTATATTGTAGCCCATGCACACAAATCAAGCTTACATACTTTATACTAGCCTCGTCCATTTGTGAAGTCTGTGCAAGACTAGATTGGCTTCTGTGTTTACCAATATGTAGTTCTTGGTCATATAAAAAATATTCGCTCTTATCCGAGCTTTACCGTGGGAATGACGTTGCCGTAAAGTTACGATTCGGGCACAGCAAAGATCGGACAAGCGCATCAATGGTAGGACAGTCTCCCAAAACGGGAACAGTATGAATGATCCAAGCGAGTGTATGCTCGATTGATAGCTGTACCTTTTGGCTATGCAGCGACCAACAAATGGCCCTTTTTTGTCCTCGCTCTTTTTGCTCACGAAAGCGCAAATAGGCGGGGTCGCGTAAGCCGCGTTTTACGCGAAAAGCAGTTCGCGGCTTGTTTTTTCTTACGCACGTGCCGGACGAAGCTCTAAATTTCTATTCTCGTTCTTCTTGCCTTATACTAGATGCTTGCACCACGATTTCCGTTTTTGTGAGATCTAGGTAACTACAAAAAATAACTATTGGTAATTACAAAAAATTAAAATGAAATCGTGGTGCAGGCATCTAATATAAGGCAAGAAGCACGAGGAGAAAATTTTATAGCTTCATCCGGCGGGTGTGTTAGAATAAACAAGCCGAAAACTGCTTTTCGCTTAAAACGCGGCTTACGCGACCCCGCCTATTTGCGCTTTCGTGAGCAAAAAGAGCGAAGACAAAAAAGGGCTATTTGTGGGTCGCTGCATAGCCAAAAGGTACAGCTAACAATCGAGCATACACTCGCTTGGATCATTCATACTGTTCCCGTTTTGGGAGACTGTCCTACCATTGATGCGCTTGTCCGATCTTTGCTGTGCCCGAATCGTAACTTTACGGCAACGTCATTCCCACGGTAAAGCTCGGAGTGGTGTATGCTCGGCCGTCTACGCAGGCAGTTTTGAGCTGCAAGTCATGCCCGTGTGCTGCCGCTGTAATGGCAGCGGGCGCTGCAGGAACTGTTCGTGTTCGAAGGCCGGCAAGCTGTGTGTCGACTGCCTACCGCAACGTAAGGGAAGATGCTGCAACGAGTGTCATACTTCCAGTCAAACGCCTACACAACCCAGCAGTTCAACTACCCCACAGGCTTCCAATATTCCGAGTTTAGGCTCAGCGTGCGTCGGAATTCAAGATACCCAACCGCCAACCCAGCCTTCTCCTGACAGCGAGATGGCACATGAAACGTCCGATCAACGGTCTATGGCTGACAACAGCGGAATGTCGTCTTTGACTGACAACAATGGAATGTTAGGTGCCGGACCTGATTTTCTTCCAGAACAACGAGATCAGCAAATACTTCCAGAGATAATCCCAAGTGACCAGACTACTCCAACTCCTGAAACGGTATCTCAACATCCACTCAGCCAACCGTCTAATCATGGGCTGTCAGCCACCCCTGATTGGCCTTCACCAGCCCTACACCCTCCGGATTTTCGTTGGGGCTCTTACGAAGGAAATGCATACTATGATGCCGTAACAACTGCCTACAACGAAGTCATCCATTGGAGACGTAATGTTTTCCTGGTGCCATCAGGTACGACTGGAAAGGCTTTTGTTTCTGAGCTAGCTCGCCTTATGCAATCCTATGCAGACGGCTCCAGCCTCGAGAGTATCGCCATGAAGGCAGGCACTATTGCCCAAATCTTGCTCCTACAGAAACCGAACCGAAAAAGCAAAAGCAAGGAGCATGTCACCCACCTACAAAGAAGACTCAACCTGTGGCACAAGGGAGATATCCAATCCCTCTTAGAAGAAGGGCGATGTATTCAGAAACATCTCCATACATCACCGAGACCATCAGATGACCAGGTACTAGCTCGGACCTTTTGCCGATTGATGATGCAAGGGAAGGTACAAAAAGCCTTGAGACACCTCTCTAGAAAGACTTCTGGGGGTGTGCTGAGCCTGGAAGACCTGGTACCAGAAGCGAATGGGAATGGGAATGGAAACCAAACACACATGCGCACTACTCACGATGTTCTACTTGACAAGCACCCCCCCCCGGGAGCCTCTCCAGTGGGAAGCTCCCTTCTACGTGATGCACCCGAGCCAGTCAACCCAATCGTCTTTGACAACTTGAACGCAGATGCCATCCATCAAGCAGCGATGCATACCAACGGTGCAGCTGGTCTCTCAGGACTAGACGCATATGCCTGGAGACGTCTGTGTTCTTCCTTTGGATCAGCCTCCCGCAACCTATGCTCCGCCTTGGCCGCAGTGGGTCGCCGCATATGCACTACCCTTGTCCACCCAGAGGGGTTGAGCGCATTCGTGGCATGCCGACTGATCCCACTCGACAAATGTCCAGGCGTGAGACCCATCGGAGTTGGAGAGGTCCCGAGACGAATTCTAGCAAAGGCTGTGCTACGGATTGTGGGTCGAGATGTTGAAGAGGCAGCCGGTCCTCTCCAGGTATGTGCTGGTCAAGACGGTGGATGTGAGGCAGCAGTACATGCCATGCGACGTATCTTCCACCACCCTGACACTGAAGGAGTCTTGCTGGTGGATGCCACAAATGCCTTTAACACGATCAACAGGCAAGCTGCCCTCCAAAACATCAGCATCATCTGCCCATCAATAGCACAGATCCTAATCATACCTACAGAACACCGGTCAGGATGGTAATTGTCGGAAGCGGAGAAATCGCCTCAACGGAGGGCACTACACAGGGAGATCCATTGGCGATGGCCATGTATGCCCTGGCAGTAACCCCTCTAATCCACCAGTTTAGAACAAATTCACCGGATGTACAGCAAGCCTGGTTCGCGGATGACGCAACGAGTGCAGCCTCCTGCAACAAACTGAAGACTTGGTGGGACGACCTACAGTGCTCGGTCCAACATTGGATACTACCCAAACGGTTCAAAAACCCACTTGGTAGTGAAGCCTGAACATGAAGAAACGGCCAGACAGTTATTCACTGACACCGATGTGAATATCTCCATTGAAGGGAAACGTCATCTGGGTGCAGCTCTCGGGTCCAGGACCTTCACAGAGGAATATGTGACCAACAAAGTGCAGGGCTGGACACAGGAGATCACACGTTTGGCCGAATAGCTACCACCCAACCACATGCAGCCTACGCAGCTTTCACCCATGGCCTCTCTAGCCGCTGGTCCTACATCTCCAGAACGATCCCTGACATTCATGATCTACTACTCCCCCTGGAGACTGCTATCCACCAATGTCTTATCCCAGCCATCACTGGCCGAGCACCCTGCTCCAGACAGGAACGAGACCTCCTCGCCCTCCCAGTCAGGCTTGGTGGCTTGGGGCTAACAAATCCAGCAACGAACTCCTCCCATGCTTTCCAGGCCTCTGAGCGCCTGACAGCACCTCTTGCAGCTTTGATAGTAGCACAGAGCCCTGAACAAGCCGTTGACCAGACGGAGGTAACTGCCATCAAGAAAGACATCCGGAAGACAAACCGACAGAGACAGGAGGACAAAGCCAAAGAAATCCGCAACCATCTCAACCCTAATTTGAGACGTTCTATCGACCTTGCAATGGAGAAAGGCTCCTCCGCATGGCTCTCAGTCCTCCCACTGGAAGACCACGACTTCTACCTCCACAAAGGCGAATTCAGAGATGCCCTGTTTGAGATATGGGTGGAGCCTCAGTAACACCCCTCACACCTGCAACTGTGGAACCGTGTTCTCGGTGGACCATGCAATGATCTGCCACATGGGAGGATTTCCCACGATACGACATAACGAAATACGTGACATCACAGCATCACTCCTTACAGAAGTCTGTCATAACGTGGCCACGGAACCACTCATGCAGCCTCTAACTGGGGAAACACTCGCTCTACGCTCTGCAAACTCTGAAGATGGGGCCCGCCTAGACATTCGTGCAAGGGGTTTTTGGAACAGATCACAGGATGCATTTTTCGACGTTCGGGTTTTCTACCCAAACGCACCCAGTAATCGTTCCACGAACATCTCGTCTGCCTACAGGAAACACGAACTCTTGAAGAAAAGGGAGTATGGTCAACGTGTCCGAGATGTAGAGCGTGGTGTTTTCACACCTATCGTCTTCACCACCACAGGAGGTATGGGACGTGAAGCGGCAACTTTCTATAAACGACTCGCAGACATGATTGCCGGGAAACAGCAGAAACCATATTCATTTTTTATACAACAATATGACCAAGAATTACAGTTTGGTATAGCTAGCTACACAATAGCCAATCTAGTCCTGCACAGACTTCACAAATGCGTCCGAGAATACATGGCGTCCGATTATCGATGGCTTACTCTATTATGACATCACATCAGCACATCGCGTGACGGCCCTTATTCATTCACACAAAATGGCTGCGATGCTGAAGATTCCCATCCGTGTCCTCCAGGCTTTCCCGCGATCTCTTCCCGCGAGTTTCTGCCGCAGTTGTAGTAGTGTAACTGCTGGTTACACCCCGGGAGGGGAGAATGACCCTGACGCATACAGAAGAGCCATGTCGGCAAAGATTGACAACTTGAAGAAACGGTTGGAGGATCCCACGAGGTTCAAGAACATCAACGATAGAGATGAGAGCAGCATCGTTCCAGCAGCCGTCACGGAGGCCATGGTAACCGGAAAGTATCTTAGTGTCTATCGCGGAATCGATATGCTGAAAGGCCCCGAGGATATGGCCATCCTTTATCAAATGCTGTGGAATGTGAAGCCACGTACAGTTATAGAGCTGGGATCATTCACTGGAGCATCTGCTCTCTGGATTGCTGACTCCTTGAATGGAGCCAACATAGAGTGCAGTGTGTTTTCCGCGGACATTGATCTCTCTCTTCTTCACTCCGACATCAGCTCCTTCAAACCTCCTAACTTGTCCTTTATTGAGGGTGATTGCAATGACATTGAAAATGTTTTTCCATCCGAGTTCCTCAAGGCTCAACCTCATCCGTTTGTTGTGATTGATGATGCTCACGCAAACTTCGACAAAGTCATGGACTATTTTCACTCCCACCTAATTCCTGGAGACTACATGATTTGTGAAGACACATGTCCTAATATTCTAGCCTCTGCATTGGGCTCTAGTGAAGATAAAGAGCTTCTGGGGTTTGAAAAGCTTCATAGTTGGAAGAAGTTCCTCAACAGGCACCACGACATGTACGCTGTGGACTCTTTCTATTCCGATTACTTTGGTTACAATGCCTCGAGTAACTGGAATGGCTATGTCAGACGAATGAAGTGAATTTAGTGTAGCTATAGAAAATGGACAAACACTGTCACTGTTTATGCATGCTTAGCCTACGTGATACAAATTATTTACCAAACACACTTGCATTTTACTGCATTTGCCTGACTGCGAGCTCACCGCAATGTTGTTCTCCCTCAGGAAAGCACAATCACCTATTATTATAAACCAGTGGCAGCAGGATAATAGAAGAGATTACCTATATTGAGTCTATAGGAGCTGTTGTGTGCCAACAAGACATAATGACTTTAACGTAAATGAAAAGCACGGAACCCTTGGCGCATTATGACGCGCACGCGTGCCCCGTAGGCACTAATTGATGGGCTGGGTTTAGTTTTAGTTGTTACTCGTGGTCTCTTGCCAGCTCGCGCAGAGTCTGACGCGGGCTAACTACACTACTAGATAGCATGCGAGAGGCGATACACGCCCTGTGTTGCATCTTCTGGTGCCTCCAAGGTATCAGACCGTGGTAAGCCATCCCTATTTTGCATATTGGCTTTTTCGCGCTCTAGCTTTGCAACGGAGCATCTGACCTGTTAAGTAGGTCATATCCTTTGTGAGACGAACAAACACCGAGATGTAGAGTGACAGACAGACACACACACAGACCCAATGAAAAGCACTGAAGTGCAAACCCTCGGCGCATTGTGACGCGCGCGCGTGAGTAAACGCATGCGCTGTATCACTAATCGATGGGCTGGGTAGTCGTGGTCTCTTGCCAGCTCGCGCCTGACGCGGGCTAACTACACTACTAGATAGCATGCGGGAGGCGATACACGCCCTGCGTTGCATCTTCTGGTGCCTCCGAGGTATATACGCAGAGCACGCGGATCGATCAGACCGCGGTAAGCCATCCCGTCCGTTGCCTATTTGCAATTGGCTTTTTCGCGCTCTAGCTCTGCAACGGAGCATTTTCAGAGAAAACCCCACATATTTTCTGACCTTCGTCGCCCGTTGGGTAGATGGTATCGTTTCTGGGACGAACAGACATTCGAGAGGTGAGATGTAGAGTAACAGACACACACACACACACAACTACAGTACCCTCGCTGCGCATGCGCGCCGAGGGTAATGTGAAGTCGGCGAACTTCGCATGCGCGGTACCGCTAATTGATGGGCTGGGGCTGGGCTATTTAGTATGCGTTTACTCGTGGTCTCTCCCGCTAGTAGCTCGCGGAGAATCTTACACGGGCTAGCTACAGCAGTAGATAGAATGCGGGAGTCGATACACGCCCTTCGTTGTGTCTTCTTGTGCCTTCAAGATACACAGAGAGCAAGCGAACCTGGTTCAAGTTCAAAAAGTTCATGAGCTCCAGAGGAGATATATAGACATACAGGGGAACATGACGAAAAGGAAAAAAGAATAATAAATATAATACACACACGCATTTAGGGGGGAGGTATGGATGAAGGCAGCAATTTTCTCCCAATACAAATGATAGACGGGGAGGCAGATACAAGGATATCAGTTATTTCCTCCACAGATCCCAAATGCAGTTCTTGGTGGGTCTGTACCAGATGTTCCAGGTAAGTTCGATCTTGTTCGATTGATAGATTACAGTGTGGACAGAGTCTGTTGCCGAATAATGGCAGAGAGAGAGCTTTGAAAAAGGACAAAGCGGCCTTTGTCCCTCTTGCCCCATGATCTAGAGCCATGTCCCATATCTTGAGCCATGACAGCTCGGGAACAGCGGCGATGTGTTTAAGGGACTGATGGCTGCGAAAATCCCTTAGTCGGAACTCTTTGTCGGCGGTGAGGACTCTCTTCTGCAAATCCCTTTGGGAGACTGTTGAGGTAAGAACTTCTCCTGTGAAGTTGGTGCGATACACCCCTTCCAGGTATCGACATTGCTCGACAATTGTCAGTTTTGAGACATCTCTCCCTGCAAAAATCTTGAATGTCAGTGAGCTTAGCTTATCTTCATCTGCCGTGACAACCCTCTTCAGATAGTTCAACTTTCTGATGAGCACTCTAGCTCTCATACTAGGCCAATCAAGTCCAATTAATACACTTGTGTTTGAGTGAAAACGGGACAGTCTAAGAATCCTCTTGCCAAGGGCACACTGAAAGTACTCCAACTTTTCAAGGGAAGTGTCAGTCAAATACCAGCTCTCTGAACCAAACAGTAGCACAGGCATCACACATGTGTCCACAACGGATCGAGATGAAAGAGGGTTCAGTTCACCTTGAAATACTCCTAAGCAACCAAATGAGAAGAATGCCTTTTGGGCCTTGGAGATGTTTTCCGTGTGATGGATTTCATTGGATTCAAGTCCGAGGTCCACCAAGTACCCAGATATTTAGAGGCAGTGGTTGGCTTCAAGGTCGCAGAACACACTTCAAGTTGGACATTCGGGACACTTCCATGGGAGTGTATAACTAGCTCACACTTTTGTGTATTCATCTGCAGGAAGTTCTCTGCCGGAAAATCGTTGATGATAGTTGCTTGGGTGTTGCTGGACTGAGGGTCACATATGTCAGACTTCGAATGTCATCGGCATGACCCAGGGAGCCCAAGAACACACCTTCCAGAGCTACTCCGGCGTTTGCTCCTTTCAGCTTTTGCAACAGACTGTCAATGAGCACTAGGAACAGGGTAGGGGAGAGAACTGAACCCTGCCTCACTCCACGCTCAATTAGAAAACCTGGCGATAGGCAGCCGTTTACCTTCACGTGACCCTTTGGTCGATCATAAAAACTCTGAATTATTCTCCAGCACCAGCACTTTGCTGAATAGAGGGAAAACCTTTGGTTTCGAGCTCAGGCAACATTCGAGCCAAGGTGAGAGATTCGAATAGTTTGCTGAGGACATTGGATACCCCGATCCCTCTATAACTATTAGGGTCAAGAGGATTCTTTCCTTTCCCTTAGTATATAGGGGTAATATTAGCTTCCTTGAAAGATTATGGAACACACTCCAGAAGAAGAATAGCATTGAAAATCTGTGTAATCCAAGTTCTCAGAAGACTGCCACCAAACTTTAGGTGTTCGCTGGAGACTCCATCTGGTCCAGCAGCTTTACGGTTGGGTAGTTTTGAGATAGCCTTTGAAACCTCTTCAACATCAAATTCTATATCGAACACATAATCCCCATGGGAACGAGAAGCAGTGATTAGTGACATTATTTCCCTCTGCAAGGCCTGGACCTCACAGGTGCCGGTAGAGATGAGAAGTGATTTTCCAACGCATGTACTAGCTCTTCTCTATCAGTGATTGTATGGTCGTCGATCTGAAGTTTCATGCATAATGAAGAGGACTTGTGTCTTGAAAAACGCTTAGGATGACGGTTTTTTAACTGCATGTCTCGTTGCTGAATTGTCTTTCTCTCTTTGATTGCCTCCAAGGTGTTTATTCGTTGGTGGACTGCTCTCTTAAGAGAGTTTTTCTTACTATATAAGTCTCCAGTTGTGGGACGGCCCGCATCCACCCATTCTGACCACATCTGCTTACTATCTTCACACAACCTCTGCAACTCAGAATCACGAAATCGTTTCTTTGAGGTATTCTTCTTATGTAGAGGTAGCAGCTGTGTGGTAAAATTACAGACGCCTGTCATGACAAAATTTACCTCCTGCTCTACCTGAGCAGTATACTGTCGTATGTTTTCCCAATCAGAGGTCTGATCATCCCGTCAATTGCTCTCTGATATTCCCCCATCCCAGGCTGATCTGTAGCAGCTTTGCCCCAATTCACTCCTGGAATTTCTGCTATATCCTTCCATGACTGGGTGGGATTAACCGCCATGACTGCACAGACTGCTAGGTGGTCAGATGTATTGAGTGGATGATCGTCCAGCACCTCGGAGGTAGTCATGAGGTAGGAGGCGCACTGATTTACGATTATGTGTGTGACCACTACAATATGTGTAACCAGGGCTCTTGTCGAGGGGAGCCACAAAAAGGTTATTTCGTTCAACAAGATCCCTAAGTGCCAGGCCTTGTGAGTTAGACACAGGGTTGCACCCCACCTCTGCTATGTGTGCATTGAAATCGCCCACAATCATGATAGGCTGTGATTGGGGAAGCCCAGACAGGAGCTCTTCCAGGTCAGTCAAGCAAGTCTGATACTCCTGAGTGTATCCATGACTGGGCAAGTACACACCAACAATGGTCAGGTAGGTGTCTTCAGTGAGTTGAACCTTGGAGCAACAAAGCCTGCCCTTTCCCGGATAGGGAATCCTCACTACAGGGAGTTCCTTACTCCACAATATTGCAACACCACCGCAACCCCTGGTCAGCTCAGAGTCCACATCCAGTCTTGGGTCTGACACAGCATGATAGTTAATCTTATCCGAGACCGACTGCAGCTTTGACAGCTCGAAGAGCCACAACCAATGCTCTTGAAGGACAACAACACCGCAACCAATGTTAAGGAGATGGGTAAGGTAGGGTACACTGTTGGTGAACCCTCTGCAATTCCAGCTGACAATATTTAGCTGATTTGCACTAGTGGTTGGCCTGTTTTTAACAAGGTTTACGGCAGAGCGCAAAGTTCCTGTGTTTGCCATTCTAGGGTACCACAAGCGCACACGATGGGGGCCGGTGGCATTTGAAGTCAGGGTGCGCAAGTGTCTTTTAAGATCATGCAGGATTATGCATCTTGCAATATAATAGCGTACATTTATGCAGCATGCACATGAAAAACAATTGAATAAAGAGTGATGCAAATGCTTGTATCGACTATCTGAAAAGTAATCAGTACATTTTTGTGTCATTTTGCGCCTGATCTCCTTGTTCATTGTTGTCACACCCCATTTCTCTTGTAGAATACCTGAGCAAAAAGCACAAAGGCCGAATTGTATTAGCTATTGTTCCAATGTCTTTTAACTTACTATCAATGTATCTCATTTTCTCTGGATCAAGTCGCTTGATTGTCTTTTGTCGTGCTGCGTCCTTAGAACGTGTAACACCAGAAGGATTCCCATTCACCATTTGTTCAGTAGAGAACAAACAGTCCATCAATTTCAGAGCTGCACCACCAGCATCCGACTGCAGCTTGGCATTCTGAAGACGTACTTGATCCACCCCTTTCAGAAAGTGCTGGACAACAAACATTGTATGCACAGCAGTGTACAAGCATGAGTGCGTGCAAGAGATTGTTTGCAGGTATATGAATTAAAGGCACAATGACAGCTCACTGGAATATCTTGTTCTCTTGGTGCAGGAGTTGGAGACGAATAAATCGGACTCTTACGAAAAGGACCTCGAGGTGGCAGAAATGAAAATGCAGGACCATCTGGGGTGGCTTCTGATGCTGAAGAAATATTGGGTGAAGTTAGCTGTCTTGGGTGATTTAGTTCAGCTGCTTGTTCCGAAACTTTTCTTTTTAAACTCACGTGTGACCTCTGCTGTACAAACACAAGTTACTGAAGAAACAGCAGTGTAATCCTCACCTCTAACATGCGGACCTTTTCCTTCGATTTTGCCATTTCCGAGGTGATAGGGTTGTGGAATATTCCTGGTCCCTGTAAGCGTCACTTTCCATGCAATTATTGTTCAAGTAATATTAGTGACTCACCAGTCCACTAGACTTTACTCACTTGTTTCTTTGCAGGTGGATGTTGTTCCTCCTAATAGCAGTTAGTACCAGCAATGTAAATGATTCTAGATTGTGCATCAGTGTATAAACCTTATCCGATTCCTCAGAGCTTGCATCATAGTAGGTTTTCAACCTTTTACGTGGACTCTTTGCCTTCATTGGTAATCAGATAAACATAAGTATACATAGAATGTAAGGTAATTTACTGGCTCTTGATTCCTTTGATGGAGTCAAAGGAGTTCTAGGAGTCTCCATCATCTAATTAATACAGATTCTGGTTAATCAATCAAGCAGGTCCTTTAAAGTACCTCGGAATCTTTATCAATAGCCTCAGAGACGTCCATTCCTACCAGTTTTTTCTTACTACTGTTTTTTTGTGGTGAATCCCTTCCCGTCTCTTTCAGAGTAGTGTCTTTCCTTTTCCTACCGTTAGAGAACTTCCCATCACTATTGCCCCCTGCATTACAGCCTTAAGACTATTGTGTGGTCAGACAACGTATATTATATTACCTCCTTGAATCCTCTTTTCCCCCTGTCTGGCTCCAGTTGTATTCTTAGTCTTCTTTTCGTTCCCACGCCTTTCCTCATTCCCCTTCTCCTTCTCACTTCCTGACTCCTTTTTCTCGGACTCCTCATTCCCCTTCTCTTTCTCACTTCCTGGCCCATTTTTCTCAGACTCCTTATTCCCCTTCTCTTTCTCACTTCCTGACTCATTTTCTCAGACTCTTTATTCCCCTTCTCTTTCTCACTTCCTGACTCATTTTTCTCAGACTCTTTATTCCCCTTCTCTTTCTCACTTCCTGGCTCATTTTTCTCAGACTCCTTATTCCCCTTCTCTTTCTCACTTCCTGGCTCATTTTTCTCAGACTCCTTATTCCCCTTCTCTTTCTCACTTCCTGGCTCATTTTTCTCAGACTCCTTATTCCCCTTCTCTTTCTCACTTCCTGGCTCATTTTTCTCAGACTCCTTATTCCCCCTCTCTTTCTCTTTCCCTGGCTCCGACTTCTTTTCATACCCTGACTCCCTCTTATTCCCTGTCAAAGCATCTCTTTCACCCGATGAGGCATCTACTCCACCCTGTTCACTTCCTATAAGGTGACCAAAAAGCTATATATATATCCCTCCCATTCACTTGTAAGTTGATTTACCAGTTCATTTTCTTCGGCCTCTTCTCTTTCTGTCTCTGCTGCTTCTTTATCTCAGTGTACTTACCTGTGGCAGAAAATTACAATTACTGTCCAAGGACCGATGGAGAAAGGGGGGTGAATTAACAGCATGATGTGCCACACATGGTCTACCAACACAAACATAGGAGCTAACTGAGACGCACACAAGCACAGTAACTCTGCGATTGGTAGCTAGTGACCGTGCATAGGAGAAAGGCTGCAGGTATCTTTACTTGATTTTTAAGAAGTGGGTGAGAGTGGGGTGCTTCAATGGTACATAGCTACACACACTGTACACAAAGCGTACGCTCACTCACCAACAGCCGACTACCCTAGAGCGGGGTACAGAGTGTAGGCAAAAGATGCTTGACATTCATCGCCTGCATGAGTCTAGTACACATCCTTTCTCACTTGTTGCTTAATGGGCCCCGAGCGGTACTCACCCGCCAGCCCACCCACTGCACACCCCACCCGCGTCACACGTAGCTACGACCCCAGCAAAACCCACCCACCCCAGCACTCAGGCCCCACTGACACCACCCTCACACACCACACATACCGCCCTCTCACCAACCCAGCATCAGCAATATCTTCATCGCTCTTCTTCCATCAAGTCAGATTAGAAGTACGATCTGTGGGAGTGCATATCATAGGTAGAGGTGGAGCATCATTGCACACCTACTCGCTAAAATGCACCACAGTCATAACATACCCTAGTTTCCCACACGTTTGTCTTTTAATGTGGAGCACATGAGGGTCTCGAGCACACTAACTGCTTTCTAGTATTATTCCCCTCTCGATTGCCATAACGCAAATACATCGTGCAATCCATACAGCGTAAACCACCAACCACCCTGCCGGCTACTGGGAACCATACATACCAGATAGATCAGTGCGTGCACAGACTTGCACTACCTCAGATCCGCCGTTACAAGGTATATACAGATACTGGACACGTGTTTGAACTGCCATGCGGGAAAATTCCCAAAGCTGCCTATTTACAAGTTGTTTCCTCTGCTGGTCTTCCCGTCTTGATGTACTTCGAGACTGCTAGCCATGTCTACGAGCAGCCCCCGCTGGTCACCCACCCAAAAAACCAAAACCCGGGATCCGGCTACATGACTATCACGAATAATAAAAGGCGCACAACCGCCACTAGACTCTCTCTTCCCAGACAGTCAAAGCCAAATGCACACAACCCTCACCAACTGCAACACTCTACTCCAAGGATCTGCTGCATCCATAGCCTCTAACTCAGCCCGCGTCTCGATCTGTCTCCATGCACACCGACAGGATTTGAGCTCATTCACGTGGCGGCGCGCATGCGCAAGTAAAAGATTCCGTATCGTTCCACTCTAGGGACTTGGTGTACATGAGTCTCGCACGCAGCTAGGGCGGGAGGACGCCGGAAGGACACCTGCGTTGCTATGTCTGAGAGACGGCGGAGCAAGCGAGTCTCAACGTCGACTACGTGGCTGCAAGTCGCTCGCAACGTTTTCAGGCGGGTCTCCTGTGTCTGTCGTCCACGGACTCAGAGCGACTCGAGCCTCCTACTGCTTCACCGACCATGGAGCCGAAGATGGGGACGACGCGGAGGACCAGGGCACCTCAGCGAGAAGTGGAAGCGACGGACGGGGCGACAAGCAGTGTGCCGAGTCGGATGAATCGAGAAAGTTTGTGGTGATGTGCGAAGGCGCGGAAGACGTAGAAGGCAGACTCTCTGGCGACGATAACCCAAGCGAATCTGGGTCTCCAGCTGGACAACACCGCGTGAGTGATGGCGAACTGAGTGAGCGTGTACTGATTTCAGCGAGACGACAAGGATCTCAGCGAGGATGAGGGCGATTTTAGCGAGGAAGAGGGGGGTTCCAGTGAGGGGGATTTCAGCAAGATGATTTGCAGCAGCAATGAAGATATGATTGCAGTTAGAAGCGTTTGCCACTGGTACACACGGTCCACTTTTCCAAGATTCTGCTGTTCAGAGTGACGATTTCAACACAGCATCTTATCACTAGCACAAAAGGCACAATTTACTACCAAGCCAAGGTGATATACTGAGCTTTTGTCATTGTGTTACCATCACCAAGCTACATTCCATCTTCTGCTCATGTGCTCTATAAGAAATATTCTAATTACAAAGAGGACACTGTTGTGCAGCATTTTGTGACAATTGTACATGTCCTCTTGAGCCAGGTTCGTCCTGGCAACAGCAGCAGAAATGTGCTACAGCATCGCGTTGGAGTTTTTGTGCGGATTCCCCTACGCATGCAGCTCAAAGAACGCTTTTGATGGTATGTTTATGCGTTGTTTTGATATCAGCACATAACAAGGCTATATCTGTTTGCAGATCCTGAATTTCCTTTCTTCTGAGGTATCGCTTTCGTCGTGAACAGAAATATGGCATTTTGTCCGATATCTATGATGGACAGGAGTACTGCAAGCATAGCATGTTCTTCGCATCTGAATATAACGTGTCCTTCGCCCTCAACTTCGATGGAGCGCCGAAGTTCAAGTCCTCATGAGTACAAGTTTGGCCAATTCAACTTTACTTGAATGAACTGCCACCTCATGTAAGGTATGTATGTGTCGCTGCAGGCTACTGTATTTTCAGTAGCCATTCATGTATCCACTGATACATGCTCAAATTTAATGTAGACTTCTATATTCAGGGGATCAAGGCAACACATGTTCTTGGCAGGGATATGGTGCTCAGTGAAGAAGCCCCCGACATGTGCGTGTTTGGCCCCAATCTTGGAGGAACTGGAAGATTTAGCTACAAATGGTACAGGATGGCCCTTAATTCTGTGATCCTACATAAGTAACATAATTCTTTACAGGTGTGAAGGTTACTGTGAGAGGGGAAGAAGTTACTTGCAAGGCACGGCTACTTTTTTACACTAGCAGACCTACCTGCAAGGGTCATCTTTGACTAATATGATCCAGTTCAATGGCAAATTTGGTTGTCTAACGTGTAAACATGAGGGAAAGCAGGTATCGCATGGTAACAGCTAAAGAATTGACTGTAATATATATGTATGTTATGCAGGTTTCAATTGGAAGAGGTAGCACTCGAGCATATGGATATCAGCCAGTTACGTTACGGAGCCATTCACAACACACAAAATATGCCATGGAGGCGTGAAGCAACCAGTCAGTAAGGGCATACTTAGATTTGATTATCCTGATTATACCATTTTTTGCAAATATGTTTAGGTTGTATACGGAGTGAAGGGAAAATCTATCCTTCACAACCTGCCTGAATTTGACATCATTAACAATAACCCTGTGGACTACATGCACTGTGTGCTGTTGGGAGTAGTGCGTACATTAATATCATTGTGGTTCGACTCTAAAAACCACAAGGAGCCATGGTAAATTTATTTTTTTCTTTTGGATAATTATGTTTTTGCCACTTTTTAGGTACATTGGACGTAGGATTTCTGAGGCAGAATCAAGACTTCTCGGGGCTTAAACCCCCTGATGTTGTTACAAGGGTACCAAAATCTTGCAGAGGTAGAGGCTGGAAAGGTACAGTACTAGTATATTTTCCCATCCCTAATATTGGATGTACTGGAGCTTTAGTGCATGGTGTATGACCCTTGCCCATTATGTGGCTTCTGTTTGCTGTGCAAATAGTAACTTTCTCTTAATTGATGGTTTTTGCAGCAACAGAATGCAGAACATGCTTACTTTACTATCTACCACTGTTGCATGGAATCCTGCCTGACAAATACCTCGTGCATGCTCTGCTGCTCTCTAAGGCTATGAGACTCCTTCTGGCCGATGAAATTTCTCAAGCGGACATAGAAATAGCTGACAACCTGCTGGGCTTATATTGGAGATTAACAGAGGATTACTATGGTTAGATGCTATTACCAATTGTGTGTGTTAAGCCAACATCCAAATGCTTGCAGGCCTGAAGCACTGCAAGGTCAATGTCCATCTTTTGGGACATTTGTCGCATTATGTGAAACTTTTTGGGCCTCTATGGACTCATTCTGCCTTTGCCTTTGAAGACGCAATTGGAGGTTTGGTCAAAAAGTCTCATGGGACACATGACATAGCCAATCAAGTATGTTCTAACGTTAAGACAATACTTGTCAAAATAAATGAAGAAGAGCTGCCTTAGGTGGCTTTGAACCCACGACACTGTGTTTACTCAGGGAATAGCAAGGTCAGCCTTTTGCTGACAATAATGATATGTGATCTGCAAACAATTAATAGAAGATAAGTCTTATAGCATGCATTCATGGCATTATAGCATGCTGCACTTGTTACTGCCATTTTTAACCCTCGATGCGCATGCGCAGCAACGGTTACTGTGTGTGTCTGTCAGTACAGTGCAGTCTGTCAGTCAGTCCAGTCAGTCCGTTCCATGACATCTCACTTCACGAGCCATCGATTGCTCCACAAACAACACCACGTATTCAGCGTCGGATATAGGTCGAGAATTATGTGGGGTTTTCTCGGAAACTGCTGCGTTCGGGATTTACGGCGTGAAACATGAGAGAAAAAGGCAATATTATAACAAGCTTTCTTCGAGCGGGTCCGCTTGCTCAGTGTATCTTGAAGGCACAAGAAGTCAACTGTATCGACTCCCGCATGCTATCTACTGCTGTAGCAGCCCATGTCAGACTCCCCGCGAGCTACTAGCGGCGAGTAGCTAAACGCGCACTAATATTATAGCCCAGGCCCTCAATTAGCGGTACCGCGCACGCGCAGTTCGCCGAGGGTGTGCTTTTCATTCCTGCAGGTATTGCATGCATGAGTTGCTTTCTACACTAAGACATGTTAGAAATGTTTGCAGATATTCTGCTGTGACTATAATTGCTGACCTCTAGAGTGTGGCTAACTACGGTGAAAAATTCAATGAGGGGCCCTCAAAGATAGTGACAACCTCTCTACAAGGGGCACTTGTTTCAACCCCATGCTAATGACCTGAGAGACAGGGATGGCTTCTCTGCGAGGGACAAAATCGTTGGCCCCATAGTTTCCCTTGTTTGGAAGTTCCACTGTATACCCTCTCTTTTATAACATGCACACATTACCATAGTTCCAGCACCGACTGGAACAAGGGGACATGTTCACACTCAACAACCACAGGATGCTTCACGGACGAAAGAAGATCCAGCTCAATGGGGGAACTAGACACTTCACCGTATGTACGACAATTGTAACCATTTCCGAAACGATGGTGCATGCGCAAGGAGGACCCCGTTGAACAGTTTTCTGCTTTACTAGTTGAATCTCAGTTATCCGGGCAGCTTGGTACAAAGGACCCAGTATATATGCAAGTGTGAAAAAGTCCACGTGAAATTACTACAAGAACACCTAGGGCTTATTTAGATAATTTCAGACAGTGTGGTTGCGTTTATGGCCACCCATCAATGTCCTCAGTGAATGAACATGTAATCCAACTCTACCCATTCAGGCACCTCTGGACTTATAATGCATTACAGTTTGGCGGGGTGGAACTACCTGGTTAACTGAAGTGTATGTATGTACTAGCTTTGAAATCCGGATAATTGAGATTCTACTGCATTTCTTATGCCTGAATAGATAATTTGGAGGCACTGTGATTGATGTGTGCTTCGGTGGGGTTCATGGTTCGTGGCTTCATTGTGATTCCTAGGTACCTAGTCCAGCAACATAAACATGTGGAGTATAGCTACGTATGTAATAAAAATGTCTGCCTCGCATAGCAAGTCTAGTTCAGAAGCACAACTGGCAAATTTCCGCCCAGAAATGTTACAGATAACATCATGGTTGCTCTTTCGAGAGGGAACCTGCATGATGCTAAAGGGCGCTCACTGCCTCTTCCCTGCTGATCTGTCACTGCATTTTTTCAGAATATGTCGCTGAACATTGATGAGTTCAAGAGCACTTTCCACTGGCTGTGCACCAAGTATGACCCAGACTACCAGCCACGAAATGTCCTCAATAATGACTTCTCCTTCTCATCTGCCGTCACCTCCACTGCCTGATAGTGTTGGGAACAGCAGTATATACTCTAGCTGTGAACCAAACATCATACTTTTGTTATTAGGGACTGTAGTACATGTCCCACATTATATGCTATTATTCCTCTTCATTTTTAATTTTTTCTTGGTTGGACAGAATTCCTACAAGCCATGTTCTAAGATAATTAACCTTCAGTGTGCATGCGACCCTGTACAACGCGGCCATTGCGCCAGTGCGACGTAGGCACGGATTAACATTCTTCAGCCACCTATGTTCGATTACATAATAACTGACTCTGTCAAACTGTACATTTTGGCTCTTTCATTCATGAAGTACATAATAATAATATATGTGAAATGGACCTCTACAGTGTCTGATTTCCAAACTCCATGGCATAGTCATCCTCTACAGTGTAACCTATGATAAGGGACTCTCCAAGATAGGGACGACCCCTCTATTATTATGCAAAAGACATTTGTTTCAACCCCATGCATTCTAATACTTTAAGTGTATTATGTGACTTCTGAGATAGGGACAACCTCTCTATATACAAGTGACAAAATTGTTGGTCCCACAGTGTCCCTTGTTTGGAGGTTTCACTGTATATAGCTCTTTGTTGTCCATTAATGCTCCGCGCAGCTACGGATAGGAATCTGGGGTAACCGCGACTGGT